>BPLR01020497.1:0-71997 GCA_021605095.1 Caerostris extrusa | reverse complement strand
CGTAAAATTGTTGAATTCATTCTTGTATTTAACGTGCAATATATGTGAAATGTGTGTGATGATAATTTAATTGCTAAACTATATATTTATCTATGTGTTACGCTGAATCATGTACAAATAATGAATTGCGATCAATTAAAAATAAGGTTACAGTTTATTATTAATTGACAAGTATCTAATAAATATTAAATTTCAAAGCTCACATCTGGTTTGAAAACATAAACTTTAATGTACTAAAGCAAACTCTGCATCTTCTTACATCATAATGTTTTTGTTATTATTTTTCTGTTGCAATATATTTGGTTCAAATAATGCACTGTGATCAATTAAAAAATAGGGTTAAAATTATTAATTAACTGACGAGAAACTAATAAATGTTACATTTTAAGGATCTCATCATCATGTTTGAAAGCATAAATTTAATGTACTCCAGAAAATTCATCATGTTTCTTACATTATGATATATTTTCTGACAAACAAACTGAAAGCGTTGTGAGAATATATTTAAGTTTATAAGAACATAGAAGCAGTATCATTTTATCCCTATAATCCTCAAAATCCGAATCCATATAAAGGCCTTTGACGACTATGGTTTTTCCAATAAAATTCAAATTGTAGACATTGGGCACCACAGTTACTAGATAAAAAATATTCAGACCTTAGCGGGACTAAAGCAGCTTTGATATATTTTTGTGATTTGAATATGAAATATAATGGCTGTGTGAAATTGTTAATGAAATTTCTGATGATAATTTAATTACTAAAGTATTTTACAATGTATTACACTGCAAATAATGATCGTGATCAATTAAAAAATAAGATTAAAGTTAATAATTAATTGACAAGGAAATAACAAATACAGTTAAACTTTAAAAACCAACATATATTTTATGAACATATGAAATTTTAATGTGCTAAAGAAATTCTTACATTTTGATATTATTTTCATTCGGAAACATTGCGTGAAAGAATAAATTTAAATAATTTATAAGAACATAAACATTTAAATATCCAGTTTACCTGTGACCATATAATCACTAAAATCAGAACTCATGTAAATTATTATTCGACGAGTGTAAGATTTTGTTAATAAAATTCAGGACATTGAAGGACATTTAGTTACACAAATAATGTGGTATGAGGCGTTAAGCGAGGAATTTGGACAAATAATAATTGATATTGTTTTGTAGTTGAATATGAAATACAATGTTTATGTAAATCTATCTGTAAAGATATATAATAGTATATATGTGCTTATGTAAAGTCTGCACATATAACCATTCAGGCAAATTTTGATGTTTTTAATGTTGGGTCACTTTTAAATAATATTTAAATTTGACCATTTATTTTCTTTTCAGTTAATGCAAATAATTTTTTGAATGAGAAGAGAAGAGTATATTCTTATCACTTCGTAATTATCAAACTCACATCTATCACTTAGGATCTCACAATGATATACTCAAATTTTCAACATGAAAAAAAAAAAACTTAAGGATGAAGAGTATCATATCTAACTATATTTCAAAACATATCGGTATTTCGAATATTGATCTTTTAATTAACAAAATTTTTAAAGCATGACTCATCAAAAGGCCAGCATATGTCATTGGACGTCGATACACAAGTTCCATACAAGTTCAAATAGTATAAGGATATCAAAGCATGAATGAGTTCGATGCGTGGTGTACTAATGTGCCAAACATGGAGCCCTAATTATTTTCAAAAGCTCTTTATTATTCTTCCAAATTTACATCGACTTTACAGTAATGCCCTCCGACCACTGAACACATAAAGCTTTTTTTTTCCAATTCTCAATGCATGCTAAGTCATCTGGCAATAAGGGATGGCCTTCAAAACGTTCCCCGATTCACGTTGAATCTCTCAATCGACTCAAAACTTTTCGGCGAAGAAGTATTTTGAGCTTAGGGGAATAGTCAAAGTCGCATGGTGTGACTACGGTGGTTGTGAAACAATACGGAGTTTCATTTTTGGCGAAAAGTTAAGGAGAATCAATGCAGTGGGAGCTTTCGCATTCAGTGTTTTGACTAATCAGGATATGACGGGTTTGAGGCCCCGGAAAAATGGAATTGACCGATCCCTTTTGAAATTCCAACATCATTAGAAAGGTCTCTAATTTGTAAATCCACGGTTTGTAAGCACCAAATCTTTACTTTTGGACGTGAGCTTCATAATCGGTTGAGGTTGGTGGTCGCCCCTTCGTCTTTTACAACGCGTTCTCTGACTACTCTAAACTGTTGATACCCCTTGTAAACATTTCTTTCCGATATAGAATGCTCACCGCATGCCTTCTGTAACACCTATACGTTTCCGCAAACAAAATGTAATGCAAGTTCTTTGCTCAACTCATTCGAACATTTCAAAGATCGCTGGAATCAGTTTCTCTCACAAAGCCAAGCTTAACTCAAACACTAATGAATATTTTGACGCCAAATTTCCCACAGATGTCAAGGACAGTACCAGCAAGCTGAAAAGAAAAATTAATTCCATAAGCCCCGTGAATTTTAAGAAAATGTGTCTTACTTTTTGACACAGTATATAATCACTAAAATCAGAAGCCATATAAAATATGATTCAACGAGTGTACGATTTCAATAATATTTTAAATTCAAGACATCGGAATACGAAATTACATTAGTTACAAATAATGGTTGGTATGAGGGAATTAGGACATATAAAAATAATTAATGTTTTTTTGTATTGACTATGAAATATAATGTTTGTGTAAAATTGTCTAATGAAATTTCTGATGATAATTTATTGCTAAAGTATTTCATTATGCTTTTTAAACTGAATCTTGTTTTAAATAATGATACCATAGTGATCAATTAAAAACAGGGATAAGTTAGCATGATTGCTACGATGCGATAATCTTTGGGTCACTTTTCCAAGATTATAAATTACGACCACTTATTACTTTTTTTCAGCTAACGTAAAATATTTTGAATAAGAAAATTCAAATAGTATAAGGATATCAAATCACGAATGAGTTTGATACTCTCAACTTCTAATGATATGAACTAGTAATGCTTTTAGAAATGATAATACATTAAAAATAAAATTTGCGGTACCATTATGACAAATATTTATGAGCATCTCGCGCACATATTGTCGGTTAAGCGGGAATTTACCATACGTATGGCAAGTAATGCCGAAATAATTACATCCGAGGTTTTCGAAAGATAACCCTCTCTATCCATTGGAGAGACTAATCTTTCGTTATATATTACGCCGTACACACAAGGTTTATGACTCAGAAAGGAGAAAAAATATGTACAATAAAATATTTATATCTCCAATCTGATATGGAATTAGAAAAATATCTGTAGCTAATAAGTTTAGCCATTATCTACTATAATGCTTTCGATGTCATGTTGTGTACTTTTGCCTCATGTTTGAATAACATTTTGGAAGTAAACATATCATTGAACTATCTGCTAGGAGATAATAGATCAGGTAGCTTTAATCTGATTTGTAAATGAAAGCTTTGTTATCAATGGCAAATAATGGTTTTAATTTTGGATTTTAATTGAAGAAGTGAAAATATAAGATAATTTCATTGATAAACATTTTTGCTGTATTTATTTAAAGAATATCTATATTTTGAAAAGTAATAGTTGTTTCATTCTAATCATCATAAAAATGATGTTAATAAACCATTTGTTGTCAGAACTTGAGATACCTTAATTTAGGGATTAATAGTAATTCATGCAAGTTGAATGCGGGGGAACTGTATACTCTTTGGAAAATATGTGAGACTCTGTGCCATATAAGAAATTTGAAAAAAATTAAATAATGTATGATATTTTTAAGCATTTCTGGAGCACAATAAGCAAAATTTTATGGCATTATAATTTGAAATCATTTTTCTTTTTAACAAACAATAAATAATAAAAATTAATTTAAGAGATTTGTTCAGTCAGCAACCACACATTTATTATAACATGAAGTATTGAACTTTCTGTGAATGCAGAGTGAATTCAATTTTAAACTTAGGTTTCCTATTTATATTAAGATTATCGCTTAAATAAAAGATGAATATGGATGATAAAATTTTTAACAAAATATTCATGTGCAATAAAAATTACATATGTGGCCTGATGGCAGAGTGAATATGCTCTGACCCTCAGTGATACAAGTACTTGGGTTCGTGTGTGCCCACTGTACCATGGATGTTTGCTTACACAGTGGCTACTAACTTGTCGTCTGCAATCTGCTTGTTGTTCAGGTGGGAACAGTGGCTTAGTGGTGTCCCGAGCTCGAAACTACTTCAAACGAGATCCTCGCCACTGTCCCCTCCATTCTATAAAAACTTATATGAAACAAATAATGACTAAAAACCACAAGTTACAAATTCAAGATGAGATTAAGTCAAAGCGTTGGAGAGCTGAAGATCTTTAGCAATACCCAGCAATCCGCGACGGTATGTGTCGCCCAGTTCCGATTTCTGACTGGCTACGACTGTCTAGCAGAACATCTCCATCGCATTAAAATCTTTTTCGAATCCCGGCTGCCCCCTATGTGGTTCAACAGACCCAATGAACAGAGACCACCTCCAACGATGTGCGGTACTTGACGGCGACTCGAGACAGCGCTTTACTGGCGTGCGAGAACTCTTAATGCAATGACTTCGGTCATCTGTGCATTTTTTTGGACGTTCATTCTTTTGTATTTTTTTTTTCCCTTGTTATTTTTGTTATTATTACTATTTTTATTCTTGTACTTGCCTTGCCATTGAAAAAAAAAAAAAAATAAATAAAATATGCATTTTCAAAATCATTATCTATTAATATTCTGACATTTTACATACTAACATTTAATTTTCAAAGCGCATGTCTTTTTTTGACTACATTAGAGTTCATTATTTTGTATTTCGTATGAAATGCAATTTTTTTTGTTGAGTCAGATCTCAAGTCACAGATCTTGAGAGTCACAAAACCTATCTAGTAAAAATCCATTTATATGATAAATTCTGCTTTTTTTTTGGTACTTTCGTAATTAAGTAGCAGTACTTCAAGAACGCGCATGCGTCCTCTGTACTAAAAACTTGTAAAATATGTAGCTTATAAAATCAAAAATGAATATTATAAGCAGTGTTCGACCAATTGGATGAAATATTGAATGTCTTACATAATTATTAAATTTTTAAAAAAAGTGATTTAATTGTAAATGACCTTCATTTTTATTTAAATCTAATTATACTACAATGCAAGGAGAATTATTATTATCATTTTTATTATTATTTTTTTACTAATTTCAAATTTTCACACGAACCCCTTAAGACTATTTATCTCAAATTGCAATTTTAAATGTAGATATTGTGTTAGCTGTCTTCATTTCCCATTTGCTATATATCCATTAAAAACACCATGCCTGTTCTTGAAAACTCCATTAAAAAACACCATTTAAAAACACCATATCCATATGCATATACAAAACACAAGATAAGTTAGCGTTATAACTTTATTGACTCAAAGAATCAAAAGCATATCTTCATTATTTTAAAATAGTCTTCTATTAATTAAAAAAATTTCTTGCATTTTTAATTTTTGGATTATATGTGTAAAAATACGTAAAATAAATTAAAAATGTGTTTAATAATAATTTAATATCAAACATTTTTTCGATTTTAAATTGTTTCGTGAAATTTATAGTAATAAGTAAATTGACTTTAGTAAATTCGCCACACTCATTTCTTTTCAATATATAATAGGTTCAAGCCATCTGTTATATAATAGGTGGGCTGAAAGCTCTCTGTAGGCTGACACATAGATGGCGCTACTAGTATTAAATCCATATGATTTTTAGTTAGCCCTAACCTTCAAAAGACACGTGTATAAATTTGGACAGCTGCTGCACTATTAGTATTAAACTAACTAAAATTCATATGGATTTAATACTAGTAGCGCCATCTATGTGTCAACCTACGAACTTTTCAGCCCACCTGTTATAATCGCAAATGACTATGCTTAGTATTAAAAGATTATAACATTTCAAGATCCAATAAAAATTGTCGAATGCGTTTTCAATTATTACTAATCTTTAAGTAATAATTTACTGTTTTAGATCAGTCTGCTCTTTTTTATTCTTTTTTATACAAATTTCTTAAAATTAGATTACAAAAATAATATCGCCAATTAAATCGTTAGTTTAATATTCTAAATTTAAATATGTTTTTAGAATATCTACTGTGTACAAATTAATCACACTTTTCTTAAATAAAATATAATTTAATAAATAAACATTATTCTGATACAAAATAAAAATAAAAGAATAGTAGTTAATTAAAGGCTTGCAGCAGTTATATTAACATAACATGGCGGACTAAAAGATTTTGGTTCCACAATGTCCATAACGGCTGAATATGTCGATATGCAGCCTCAACTATACACACCCTATGATTATTATCATGAATATCTTTCGTAAAGTGAAATATTCCTGGAATCAGAAAAAAAATAATTAATCATATTATTCTTAATATACAAAGAAAATAATAATAATAATATACAAAGAAAAAAATACAAAAATATAATATAATGCAAAGAAAAAAAAATTATTATATTTCCCTGATCCAAGATAACAAGATTTAAAAGAAAGAATAATTTAAAAATTCTTAATTTTCTTAGCGTATGAAATAAAAATTTGGTGGTTAAAATAGATTTTTTTAATGATTTTATGTTGTAAAAGTAATATTGAATTTCGAAGGCCAGAATAAAAGTTAAATTTCTCATAATAGGGGATCTCCTTCTTCTTCATTGGCGCAACAGTCCCATGGTGGGTCAAGAACGTCTGTCTACTGGCAGATTTCGAGACAGGAGATGGGGATGGGTTCTTTTTTACGGAGTAGGGTTATAAGCCCTTACCCCCAACTGTCACATTAGACCGGAATCTACGGTATAAAGTGGATCGCACACTTTTATTATATTATAGTCATTATACTTTAGTATGGCAGAAGTCAATAATAAATTTCCAACCATTTCATTATTCTACTTCATGGAGAGGCCTGCCGGTTAACTTTTACTAGATGTTTCTTTTTTGGGATACAGGAATGTTAATTTGAACCCTGCAAACAAACTTAAAGAAGAATTCCATGTATCAGAATAGTAAAAATAAATAAATAACCAGTAAAGTCTGTTTGCTGAATTCAAGGTTTGGTTTGATTCGTCTCTGTATGGTCAATTTGTACACTTTGAGCTAATTAGATCTGGACCAACAGTTTAACGTGGATTCCCGACCACTTGCAAACATCCATGCCATCGCCAGGATTCGAACCTAAAGCCGGTGGTACGAAAGACCGAGAACTAGACAATTGGCTATCAGGCTGAATGAATTCTAAGAGGAAAAAGAAACCAGAGTCAGTCTATAATTGAGGTTCAAATTAAGATGGCACCATAGATTGGCATTGATCCACCGAAATGCTGTCCCTATTGCAAAGGGCTCAACTAGCTTATAGGATCTTCTGTTGAAGTTCAGACGCATGAATTCTTTTTTACTGCAACAAATGTTCTGAAATACTATAATATCAAAGACCTTCAAAATTCTATTTTTAGAAACATAGAAAATTAAAAATTTTAACATATTTAATTTGAAATAAATTAATAAAACTTCCATGTGACTTTCATATCATTATTGATTAGATTTTTTTTTAAAGAATTAAAATTGAACAGAAACACACCTAATTGGCCATGTTGGATCTTGCTGCCCACATAGTTTGAAATAAAACCAACAAGGAAATATAATACATGTTAGCGTTGTAAGAGATCCACCAATCAAATTCAAAATTTGTCCGAACCTTGGAATAGACTGAGCTATGAACACCACTCCCAGCATTATAAGCGATCTAATTGCAATTCGCTTCCAAACCGAAACCTAGAAAATAAATAAATAATTGTTATCAGTTAAAATCATTATCGTCAAAAGTTAACTTTATCTTATATTAAAACCATATTCCGTTTTTTAGTGACTATATCATCGGATTCAGATCATAGAGAAGTAATGCAATAGAAAGCGTTCTCCTCCTGAAGGAACAAAATGTCGAAGACAACATATCCTGTCCTTTTTATTGAATTAGCGCTTCTCGCAGCTATTTGGCTTCTCGCCAGGAAAATTTCATCAGAAAGTTATGTATACTCTATGATAATATATATATATATATACTATATAGTACACACACACACACATATATATATATATATACATGTAGATTTTAGCCGCTTGCAATAGATGCATCCTGGCCGAACCCCAATTTTTGTAGGGTTACACAGGTTCCGATAGATTCATCCCGGTAGAACCTACAGTTTTGTTAGACTTCTCACAAAAGCTTGAATTTGCAGTGGGTGTCTAGGGATTTGACATACAAAAACTCAGTAACGGACGTCACTTTAAATAAAGCCATTTATTCCTACGATATTTTATAAAGATATTTTTACATTAATTGTTAAACATTCACAAACATTTCTACCGCTGCTTGACGCAGCCTCTCCCATGTCAGCTAGCGTTCTCTTCTTTCTTCTTCTACGGGGATCTTGCCCTTCTCCAGGGGGGTCAGAGTTCAAAGTTGAATACTCCCCCATCATCGTAACAGGCTCTGTCAAAGACAAGCGACCGTAGGGTGTCGCCGCCTGCTGATTACGACAAAAACCCAATCCTACATACATACATATACATATCTTTTAATCAAAAGTTCTCAATGACACATAGATAAATATTGTCTCACAAAAATAAAAAAAAATAGTAAAATACACTTCATAAAATTATGAAATTAGTATATAATCCTTTTAAACGTCATATTGAAAATCGTTGTATGATAGGAATTTTTCTCTCTCTCTTTTCTCGTCAATAGTAAAAATATATTTGCCAAACTACTATAGCATATGCTAAGTAGTTTACAAAACCTTGAAATACACGTCTAAAAACTCCTTCTAAATTGTTTAAAATGACTTTGGATCAACAGAGATATTTGTCTATATAATTACTTACCTAACATGTTACATTATGATTCAAGTTGGGATATGAATTTCAAGCATTCAAACATTTCTACATTCATACAATACAAAAATCTTGCCAAAAAAAGGAACAACCATCACCCAAACCTTTTGTAAAGACATCTCATTTCCTTCGATGAAACTGGTGATCCGAGACTTATTTCGGAACACTCTATCTGATAAAACTACTTGAAGCAACTCATCTAAAACCTGGTTTAACTTTTTTTTAAACCTCCCTGATCAGCCAGATTAAAGCTGTTGCCCTTTTCAGACTCCTGACAGGCCATGATGGTATGGCCAATTTCTTTTCATGTATGAAAATATTTTAAGCCAAAATTCATGCTCTGCAGTCTTGAGAGCACATGGATTCATCTCACCTCTATATCTGCCCTGCACTTGTTTCCTCACTCTGTAGGGTCATTACTGGGAGGCTAGAGCCCTTATGGGCTAAACATGTCACTATGTGATTTCTTTCGATTCTCGCTATTGTTTTCATGTTCCTGGCGTTCTTTTTCTTTTTTTTTATTTTATTACTTTTTGTAGCCTGCCATTGGAAATAAAAAAAAACAATCCAAGAAATCAATCGCTTGGTCTCTGGGAAAAGTTTAAGGTTCTTTTTTCACAAATATATCGAAAGGGACGTGCACAGAATTGTGCTTAACCCTTTTTAGAGTGCAATACAAATAAACAAAGCTTCCAGTTTCATACAAATCAACGGGACAATGATCAAGTCGTTTGCTGAAATTTGTACTCATCACGTGATGAGCATGTTGATTTCCATACTAGCAAATGAACTCTATTTTATTACTACTGTATGGTTTTTCTATTAATGAGGAAGCACCAATTCTGGTAGTCAAAATTTTATTACAGTTCGATTTAGGTGTTATTTATTATTATTATTAATTTTTAAGAAGAAAAACAGATTTTACAGATTATTTGGTAATAAAAATTTGATAGGACATAAAAAGGTATAAATACTGTAAAGGTATATTCTATGAAAATTTTTTGCATAACTTTACAGTAATGTTAATGTTAAATTTTAAAATCTCTTTAATGGTCATGTTAATAGCCCACACACGAGATGTTTGTGTAACAGCGAATGCCAAACTAGCAGATATTCAAACTAGCAGCTCCAGTGACTGTTAAAAATTCATTACTTTCCAAATTGGCTAAAAATTTTCATTATTTTTCAAATTCTTTTTAATTTTATTAGTAGTAAAGCATATGATATGAATTTTAAAAAGTAATCTTGTATAATCTTAATTGGAAAATATATATCAACTGTGTCTCAAAATAAACCAACTTGAAATAAATACTTTTTCCTGTCCTATGTCCAATTAATTATACCAAAATGTTGATTTTTTTTCTTAGAAATATTTGCTGATATTTCTTATTATGAAATAAAACTACTTTCAAAATGAATTTATTCAAATGAAATTCTATTTTTAGTTTAAAGCAAACTTTGAGGCATATTAAATTTTTCCAGAAAGTTAAGTTTTTATTTATTGACAAAATTGTTTTAATTTATGGTTTCTAATAATATATTTTAAAAATTTATATTTGTTCATTTCAGTTATCTGTCATCTTTTATCACTTCGCATCACATTATCACTTTGTGTAACGATATCATTATCTACTCACATAAAAATACTTTTTTAATTTAACACAGTAAATACTAAGTATTACATTCTAAATTGTCTAAAAGTTAGTAGATTAATAAAAAACTCATTTTATTATGAATGGAATTGAAATTCAATCTTACTTTTGGGTACTTTGAAAAATTCCTCAAGGTCTTGCACTGGAGCATTGATGACTAGTAAGAAAGCAAAAAACATATGCAGCGCCAGCATAATAGAGATCACTGATTTAGGAATGGAATATGGCAAGGCATCCAGTACATTGGGAACCAAAGTATTTCCGTAGACCAGGTAACCAAGAACAGCCACAGGAAGATACAAAACTAGGGAGTGCTGCAAATAAGTTGGCATTCAAATAAAATATATATAATAAATAAGTTTTCAAATAAGTTGGCTTTTGGATAAAATAAGCCTGATTAATTGAACAATTTCCTTTTTATTGATAAAAGTATTGTAAGAAAATGACGTCATATGTTTGGTATATCCACAGTAATATTATCTGGGATTTTGAGAATTTCATGGGACAACAAAAAAATTCTATCATTTATATTATTTGAATGTATGATATATGAAAAAAAAATTAAGAATTTTTGTGCACGATTGATAAAATAAACAACTTTTCTTTTTACAGTAACTGAATCTTTCTTTGGTTTAGAATATTTTGGAGTTATGAGTTTGGGCAGAAAAGACAAGTTTTAAATTCTTCTACTGTGTTAAGAAGAACAAAATTTTTAGTCCAGTACGAGTCATCCAATGCTAATTATAGAAGTTATAATAATAAGTAGTTTCACTGTTTCAGTTTTAAATCTGACGACACATTATATAGATTAGGTGGGAAAGAAAAAGAAAACTAGCTTTATCTAGATCTAAAAAATTATTATTAAATTATATGCATTAGCTATTCAGCCGTTACATTAGTTGTCTATATATTAGCGGTATTTAGTTTTTGGATTAAATGTGAGCATACAAATAGCATTATTTCAATTCCTTCTATTAGATCACACTCTCTATATATATCTTGTTCAAATTTTCAATCGTTCATAAAAATACTTTTATTCACCCATATTCACTTGTAGTGGATGACACTGGATGTTAATACAGTTTTTTTCAAATATTAATTAATTAATTAAATTTAATTCATTAATTTTTGTTTTATTTTAGATTTAAGTTGCATATATCAACAAATAGATGGCGCCAGATAAATTTTAAAAAATGAATGAAAATTATTTAAAAAGGACTTTCTGCAATAGAGTGAAAAAAAGTAGGAATTGACTTAATTTTTTTTTTTTTTTTATATTACTTGTTTCGCACTTAAATCAATATAATCAAAGTTAAAATTTTTGCTATTCACTAGCAAACTTAGGTCATAAAATTATTGAGATTGACTTGCACTGATGCAGATTGAATACAGTCCAACAATCTTGTGTCCAAAAAAGTGAAGGTAGCATGAAGACGAATAATTAAGACTTCTGCAGTAACTGCTCATTAGTATAGCAATTTCTTTTTGACGTCCTTGATCAATCAAAAGAAATGATCCGATTTTCAAAGGATCTGACTTCTTTTGATCAGATGTCTTCACAGTGATTATGTCAGCATACAACAGAACACCTTTGTCATCCATCCTGCCAACGACATCGTGGAGATGGTGTGTTGGAAAGCGTGAGGTATGGCTTGATTCTTTCATGGTTTGCGATACACTGCCACTACACTGTCTGATCATAGAAAAGAATCTATCACAATATTCACGATAATTATAATCAGAATACATTATCACTTTGCAAAATTAGGTGATAGTTTCAAACAATGTGATCGCCATAACTGATCTTCATTCACATAACAGACACGTATCAAACATCCTTCTCACTTTAAAGTTTTCCCTGGAAGCCTGGAGGAAATTTTTATTTTATTCAGTTCCTTCTATTATAATCACTCTCCTATATATATATCTTTCCAATTTCGTTTTGCATAATTATATTTGCTATTATTTAATGTAACATTATCTCTCCTGCTTAATTTTAATAAATCAATAATATATATATATATATATATATATATTCTTACTCCTTTTTATCTAACAATGGTTTAAAGCTTAAGAAACGTCTCTTATTCACACAGCGGAGATAGAGGTTGCTATGCAACAAGACTCTCCATCAACCTAGAAAATCGTTGTCTCTTGCTTAATAATTGTTTTACTTGTTAGATTTTTAATTCCTACTTTTAGCTCACACTCTCCCTATATATATCTTGTTCAAATTTTCAATCGTTAAGGAACTACTTTTTATTCATCCACTCAAGTAATACAATTTTTTTTCAATTTGTAGTGGATGACACTTGATGTTAATACAGTTTTTTTCAAATATTAATTCAGTAATTAAATTTAATTAATTAATTTTAGTTTTTTTAGATTTAAGTTGCATGTATCTACCAATAGATGGCGCCAGATAAATTTAAAAAATGAATGAAAATTATTTATAAAGGACTTTCTGCAATAAAGTGAAAAAAAGTAGAATTGACTTTAAAAATTGTTTTTTATATTACTTGTTTTCTTATACAATCTATTTGTTTTTCATCCATTCTGTAATTTCGCATGATATAAATCCAATAAAGCTTCACCGAATGGGATGTCTTATTTTTCTTTCGCACTCGAAAGCAATGCATGGCAGAGGTATGGTTCCTTAGGTTACTTTTATTCAACTTTTATTATTTTTTCACAACAAGGGTTGTCGTCATATGCCGGTTATGCGACATTGTTTCAACACCCTGTGTAACGGTGAGCTATGATTGCGACTGAAAAAAATTCCAACGACTGAAATTTTAGATTTCAGAATTTCAAAATTTTTATTTTTATTAATTATGTCTAATAAAGGTTTAATTTTTTACGCGACACATTATTACAAATAATGAATAGCAATCAATACTATCTGAGATAACTATATAAATATAAGGTTTTTTGTTTGCGCCATTAGATTGGAAATGATACGTCAAAACATTTCAAATTTTTCAAATTGTTTTCAAAAATTAATTCTGTTCATCTGAGAAAAACTGTTAATGTTATAAGCTAAAGGATGAAAGAGATTTGGAAATGATACTTCACAAATACATCAAAATTTATAAATAATGTAGAGTTGTTGTTTTCCGCCAAAGAGATACATTCAAATTACCAATTCCTGTCCTTTGTTTCAACAGTTTTTAGCTGATATGTATTCAAATTAACTAGTCTAGTCATTTTTAACATCAACTTACATAGGAAGTCACGACATATGGACGGTACACATACCAGCTGCTATGACTTATGTAAGAAAATAGGGTCGCTGACTTGTAATTCGTCATGACTAGAGGTGAAAAATTTATGATTTATGCACAAGCTCCCATGAACCATTATCACGTAATTGCTCAGAGTCTCTTCAGCGAAACAAAATGAGATTCATGGACGCATCAAAAAGCATCATATTATTTTGGAACCGTTAAATGCTGGATAAATACAATCGAATGGCAGGAACTAGGGTTTCTCCATTCACGCAATTTACTTTGGTTACATAAAAAAATCTGCCTAAATCAAATTATCAGCAATTCAACGGAATTTGCAAATCTAGAAAAGGATCCATAATTATACAATATAATAGTGCTAAAAGTTAAATAGGAATTCCCCATATATATGAGTGAAGGCATTGTACAAAGATATATCCAAGACCATAAAGTGAGACACAAACCCAGCAGAAAATTGATATCCTAAGTACAAAAGACGATCTCGAAAAATGAGTGTTGCGATGCCAAAATATGAATTAAAGGTAAACAAAAAGATAGAAATAGATAATCAATGGTGGAACCTTAAAATCCGTTTCGCTAAAAAATGTTTCAAACACAAGTACAGCATCTCCGTGGGGAAATTAATTATCTGTGTGCAAGTATAGGATGTGCAATATTTATATTCTGTGGGGATTTTCAGTAAACGCTTCCAGTTACTCAAAAGCCAACTCCAGCAGATGAAATCAATTCATAATTTAAGCAGTAATTTCTTTGAAGTGAGCACAATGTGAGACCAAGAAAATATGAAACTTCAACTATCAATGATGAAGAAACGAAACATGTTACCCCAAAATCTCTTATAAATTAGTGAAGGCACTCACCCAATTAATTGTATAACTGGCCAAACTGAATGTACGAATAATTTATGTAACCATTTCAGATTAATTAATAAGTCCCTCAAATAAGAGTCATTTTAGAAGTAAGAATGAAGCATTGACAATATTAAGTTAAAATTTCAAAAGCAATTGGCGAGGAAATATATATAAATCCATCGATCAATGGCTGATGTAAAATGTATCGTGTTCATTTTCCCACAAATTTTTTAACCCAATGTAAGTGGCATGAATGCCTTTACATTTTTAGCATTAAAAGATCACTAATTATAGTATTAAATTTAGATTCACCAAGGTTTATCTAGTGGAAAAGAATGATTGTCAAATAGTTATCAAACAATATAATTGAAGCGAAAATAATGTCAAGAATAGATAGAGGAAAAAGGGTTTCCACTCATATCTACCGAATTGCCGTTTCAATTCAAAAGCCTGAAATTTCCAGTAAGATTAGCATTTAGTATCAATGTAAATCAGGCACTAGGACAACCGTTAAGGTATTGCGGTTTTCCATTTAAAAAAGCTTCACTCTCAGTCAATTATATCTAGTTTGCTCCAGAGTCGAAAACCAAAGTATTTATATATCTACTAATATATGACAAATATAGTTCATAAGCAAGTAAACGTTAACAAAGCAAGAATATGTTAAATAAATATTAAATAAAAAACAAAATTATATAAAAAGCACTGTTTTTTTTTTTTTTTTTTACATTAAATACAACTGTATTGAGAATAAGAGGATTTAGTTTACCTTTATAATTTTTGTATTTAAAGGTTGTAACCGCGCTTCCTGCTACACACTGGTAAGAGCGCCGTCAAAATAAATGGTCGAGAGTCCTCAAGACTCTTATCCGAGAGGGAAGTATTGGTCAACCATGCGCTTCTGCTGAGAAACGTTTAGTTTATAATCTCTCATCCCAAGAGGAAATATATTTAATGCATCCCAGAGCATTAGTTGGACTACAGACTATTACTCGTAGATAAAGTTTATTTCGCGCACACTGCGCGTATCCGAGTATCCGGTTTTCGGCTTAGAAGTGGAGTTCTTCCACTAATCTATAATTATCAGGCTTTAAATGTGTTGAATATTGTATGTGTGTGATGTTTGTGCGTGTGTATAAAAACAGTGAGTTCTCAAAGCTGTGTCTAAGTATCTCAAACAGCCACATACAGTTACAATCTGTTTGTCCAACAGATCCTCTACAATGTTCCTTTTCAATTCCTTCTATAAGCTCACACTCTCCTATATATATCTTGTTCAAATGTTCAATCGTTCATAAAATAATTCTTATTCATCCACTCAAGTTCAAATGCATTTTTTTTTTTAATTTGTAGTAGATGACACTGGATGTTAACACAATTTTTTTCGAATATTAATTCCTTCATTAAATTTAATTAATTAATTTTAGATTTTTCAGATTTAAGTTGCATATATCTACCAATAGATGGCTCCAGATAACTTTAAAAAATGAATGAAAATTATTTATATAAAACTCTGCAATATAGTGAAAAAAAAGTAGGAATTGACTTTAAATTTTTTTTTTTTTTTTTTTTATGTTACTTGTTTTTCAGTGAATCGTCTTCGAAGATCCATTTTCAAAGCCATATCTTTTAGAATAGATGTGACTCTAATTGTGTAATTGTAACTATAATTTAGGACGTGATATGGCGATAATTTTTTATAGTTTTCTTCATCTCACCCAAAAATCAAAGGTGGCGGCTTTCGGGAATTGAGTTCTGTCCTTCATGTCGTTCTGGAATGTCGGAAACGAAGCCGCACCCCCAAAAGCGAAGAGTATCGTTCCGTAGGAGAGGAAAAAAGATTTGACAGACGGAGCGGGGTGGCTCACTGTCTCTGCGTCGGCGATCTCTTCTGCGATGAGAACAATCAGAATGACGCATGCGGTTACGGTAGTCGCCAAAGCAATCACTGCCGCAGGCCTGCGAAGAGAAGTAAAGTTACTGAAACAAGAGTTACTGTGCATGACAAAGCACTACAAGAATTGAGTATTCTTACATTTAAAGACTCGTGCCCACCGAGGCGAGAAGCGTTTAAGCGACAAGATTTGACCAATCACTAGCCTCACCGCGTTCGCCTGAAACCGGTTTGAAATGCACCGCTTCCAATTGACCAACTTTCAACTCGAAGTGAAACTTCACTAGGCCTAGCCTAGGTCCAAGCCTATTTTTAAAGACCTTCATGCATATATGGAAATATGTGTGATGAAAAGTAGTTTTTTTAATAAAAGAGATATAATGTTATTGCAATATTAACTAAAACCTGTACAGTTATCTTCCATGTACTTTTAGGGGACTTCGCTGAGGGTGTGTGAAATCTACATCTTGCAGGGTATAGGAAGTATTGCTGAAGGCACTGTGTGCAAATTCTCTTTGCTGACTCTCTTTTTGTGTTAAGGCTCGTTCCCACCGAGGCGAGTAGCGTTTAAGCGATAAGATTTGACCAATCACTAGCTTCACTACGTTCGCCTGAAACCAGTTTGAAATGCACCGCTTCGAATTGACCAACTTTCAACTCGAAGTGGAACTTCACTAGGCGCAATGCTATTTCTGACGTTTCGCTGTGAAGGGTTCGAAAATTTTTCTCGCCTGCCGCCGCCGTCGCCTGTCGTGGTGGAAGGAGCCTTAAGAATGTTTTTTTTTTTTTTTTTCACCGTAAGCCCTTATTCTTATGCCAAGAACTTATTTTTATATTCTTATTCTTACTAATTTTTATGTGGGGCCGAATGGCAGAGTGGCTATCGCTCTGGGTCTCGGTACCACAGGTTTCAGGGTGTCCCGGTGGTGCCAGGGTTATTTGTAGTGGTCCGGAATCCACTTTAAACAATAGGTCCCGGTCTAACAGGATCATAGAGCGTTGCGGAGGTATTGTTACTCCGCGTCCGTAGGTCTTCCGCTACACGCCCTCCTGGGTAGTGCTGTGTCGGTGTATGTGTGACGTCGGTGCAGCACTTGCCTTAAGGCATCGAGGACAATTGCCTATGTGTTTGCCAGCTGCATTAGAAAAAAAAAACTAATTTTGATGTTCGTATTCATCCAATAACTAATAAGGGAACGTCATTGCCTTCAAGGGTAACTGCCTCACATTTGCATGTTGAATAGAAGAAATCCTGAAGTACCACATCAGGCAGTCTGACTATCGATGCGAGACACTTTGACTCATTGTCACAATCACTATGGGGTCTCTTAAAAACTAATTTTTATGTTCGTATTCATCCAATAATAATAAGGGAACGTCAGGGCCTTCAAGGGTAACTGCCTCACATTTGCATGTTGAATAGAAGAAATCCTGAAGTACCACATCAGGCAGTTTGACTATCGATGCGAGACACTTTGACTCATTGTCACAATCACCATGGGGGTCTCTTCGTTTCTGAAAGAAATTAGTCCAGTAATTGCCACCAGGGTATTCACACTAGCTGCGTAAGTTTTCCATTGTATATTTTGGTATAAGATTGTCTTCTATTGAATATTTGTATCATTAAATGTTAATTTAAATTTAGTATTTTTTTTTTACAAATTTTACTTGTTTCATATTTTTGTTATTATTAGGCTTCTACTTAACAAAAATAGTTTAAAAAAAAGCATATTAATAAATTTATAATGGAGATTAATTTCATTATCTCTCTTCGTTAATGCATAATACTCAAATAAAAAGAAAATTAAATTTAAATGAATTTTGTTCTTCATATTTCCATCTACATTTTTTTTTTTTGTTCTAATGCAGCTGGCAAACACTTAGACATGGACGAAAACCTTGAATGCCTTAAGGCAAGAGCTGCACAGACGTACTCACTTCGCATTACCCAGGGGGTCGCGTGTAAATCATTGAAGACATAAGCCACGGACGCGGGTAACATTGCCCGCGCAACGCTCCTATTAGGACTGGGACCTACGGACCACTACAAACATCCATGGCACCGCCGGGACTCGAACCCGAAACCTGTGGTACCGAGCGCCAGAGCGCTAGCCACTCGGCCATTCAGGCCCACATTTCCATCTACATAACTATCCATATTTTACTTTGTATTTCATACAAATGGATAGAATTTTTTTAATTATTTTAAACTGATTTTCTGAAACGCAATTTCAGGATTGAAAATAGTTAAATAATTGAAATATCCTCATTCTTTTAGATTTTTATCACGCAAATCAGAATACATTTAATATAGATAAAAATACATTAATTTACTTCACCAAAATCTCTTCAGGGGTTCCAAGAAACGTAAGAGGCCATAATATAGCTGCTAAAATCAGAATCCAGTAGCAGAATGATATTCCCCATGATGCTGCCAAGGAGCCAATCAGCTGGGAGGATAAAAGCAGGAAGACTATTGCCACACCAAGCAGAGTAGAATCGATGCAAAATGAAACGAAGTACCTATAAAAGAAATTACAATCATATGAAGGAATACATACAGAAATGGATATTGTAAGACGCATATCACATGAGCTTTTTTTCATTTCCTTCAATAACATGAAACAAACCTGTCCTCGCCACCCATACAACGAGTTTACGATCTGCATGACAATCAGTGAACATGAAACCGCAAGCGATAGAATACTACAGGCAACTGGGCTACGGAAGATACATGTTAGATGTGCGCCCAGAGATAAACTCTTTATTTGAGTGGTTGCTTTACGTTTATAAAGAAATGATTAGACAATCGCTGAGTTACACGTTATAGTAGCCCTGCGTCCCCTATCCATGAAGAAGTTTTTGGTCTGAAACTGGAGAGGTTGGGTTTGAAGATATAACAGCACGCACGGAAAACCTATGTTACATTTAGTGTGTATTTTTATTAAATTAAATATATTTATATAATTGGGGCCTGAATGGCCGAGTAGCTAGCGCTCTGGCGCTCGGTACCACAGGTTTCGGGTTCGAGTCCCTGCGGTGCCATGGATGTTTGTGGTGGTTCGAAATCCACTTTAAACCGTAGGTCCCGGTCCTAACAGGATCGTAGAGCGTTGCGGGGGCATTGTTACTCCGTGGCTTATCTTCAAGTTACACGCGCCCCTTGGGTAATGCAAAGTGAGTAACATATGTGCAGCGCTTGCCTTAAGGCATCCAAGACCAAGCTGTCTAAGTGTTTGCCAGCTGCATTAGAACAAATATATTTATATAATTTATTATAGTGACATGCTGCGGGGCATTGTTACTCCGCGTCCGTGGCTTACCATCAAGTTACACGCACCCCTGGGTAATGCAAAGTGAGTAACATCGGCGCAGCCCTTATGGCGAAAGATCACGGTCTATCTGCCAGCTGCATTAGAAGAAAAAAAAATTATAGTGACATTTTGATGAAAATTCTTCAAATTAGTATTAACTTTTAAATCTTAGACACTCTCCCAATTGATTGTGTAACTGTTCAATTTGAACCTACGAAGGATTTATGTAATACCGTCAAATTCCCAGATGAATTAACTGATAAAGTTTTGAGGAATATTGTTAAAAATTACACAAAAAGAATACTCAAAACAAGAAAGAATATATATGTCAACTATTCAATGATTGATGTAAATGAATGAAATTAATAATTAATTAATTAATTACATTATTTTTAATAAGCACTTAATTTCATTTAAATTAGTTAATTATTATATAATTTGAATAATAATTACTTTTAATTTACTAATTGCATAATGAATTAATTTCTTAATTAATAATTAATTTTAAATTAATTAAAAATTTAATAACTAATTAATAATACGTTTCTTAATTTTCCCATCGAATTTTTGAATTCGATTCAAGCACCAGGAATGCCTTTACATTGCTTAACATTAAGAACAGGGTCATCAATTGTTTTTGAGAAATTTAGATTTCCAAAGATTATGTAATGGAATGAGAATGAAACAGTTAAAAAGAGTTTGAAACAGTTATCGAACAATATAATTGAATCGAAAATAATGTCAGGAAAAGATAAAGGAAAAACAGCATTTATTTCGAGGATTCCGCTCGTATCTACTGAAATGCTGATTCCAAAAGATTGCAATTTCAAACAACATTAGAATTTGGTATCACTATAAATACGGCACAAGGACAATCATTAAGATGTTGTGGTATTAATGCTAAAAATCATGCTTTCATCACTGTCAATTGTATGCAACTTGCTTTAGAGTAGGAAATCTAAAGAATATATATATATATGGGCCTGAATGGCCCATATATATATACATGGGCCTGAATGGCCGAGTGGCTGGCACTCTGGCGCTCGGAACCACAGGTTTCGGGTTCGAGTCCCGACGGTGGCATGGATGTGTGTAGTGGTTCGGAATCCACTTTAAACCGTAGGTCCCGGTCATAATAGGATCGCAGGGCGTTGTGGGGGCTTGTTACTTTGCGTCCGTGGCTTATCTTCAAGTTACACGCGCCCCCTGGGTAATGCAAAGTGAGTAACGTCTGTGCAGCGCTTGCCTTAAAGCATCCAAGACCAAGCTGTCTAAGTGTTTGCCAGCTGTATTAGAACAATATATATATATATTCTTTAGATTTTCTTGGAGTTTTAGATATATATATTTATATAATCAAATAATAGATGTACATGTAGTTCATAAGAAAGTATTGTAATAGAATAAGTTAATTAAGTGTGAAAAAAAAAATTTAAAAAGGCAAATTTTTTTTTTCAATTAAATTAGACACGACTGTATTGAGAATTTAATGAATTAGTTTAACTTTTATGAATTCTATATTTGAAGGTTTTTTTTTTTTTTCAATTCACATTTGGTAGAAGTTGGCTGACTTTGTCCTACCAAAGGTAGGGTAACTCCTGTTGTTGTTGTTGTTGTTATAGTATCCCCTGAAGAGTACAAGAAAATCAAATATGGTGATAATATTGGATATTTTGATTGCCAGTTCGAATATAAATCCTCTTCCGAGGGAGGATCCAGACAATGTATGGCGGCTGCAACAACTGGGCAATCAAACACATGATGAGGAGTAAGCTCGACATCAGCGCAGTTGCCACATTTTTTGTATCTTTTAACACCATTAGCAGAAATTTCCATATTTGTGTGGTTCTTCATCCTTAATTTTGTGAGAGTAGTAGCTGTTTTCCTGTCGACATTTAGTTCTGTAATTTGAGTATTTAACTTCTGGTATTTTTGAAATAAAAATTTCTGGTTAAAAGTCAGCTAATGGGGAAGTTTGTTTTAAAAAAACTATGCTGGAATTAATATTTAAAATTTAAATTTAATTTATTCATAAAAACCTTACAAATAGTAATTAGTATCAAAATAAAAATGCTATTTGTGTACAGTTATTTAATAAAATAGGTAAAAATATAGGGTTGTGTATTTTGTACATAAATTATAAATACTGAACTGATATTTTTATGTGTATTATGTGCGCAAATTATGAAGCGACGTGTAAGTTACTAATATAAGTTATACTATTTAATTAACACAAATTGTTTATCAAAATAACTATACAAATATCCATACTTTTTTTAATAATAAACTAATGAGTAGCTGCTGTTTTTGAAACATAATAATTTTATTTATCCAGATTTCCTTTAAAAAAATATTAACTGTCATTCTGTAAATAAATAAAATGAGTGTATTTTTATGCTTAAAAAATTTCCAGCATGTTAAAAAACTGATTCACGTCATATTATAAGAATATGCGATAGAATATTATTTTAACATCATAAGGATTGTTGTTAAATGAATAGAATATCATTTATTACTTATTACTCAAAGAGTGTCTTAGAAACAAAATAAGTAATGTAACATGTGGGCTTAAAAGTTCGTAGGCTGACACATAGATGGTACTACTAGTATTAAATCCATATGATTTTTAGTTAGTCCCAACCTTCAAAAGACACGTGTATAAATTTGTTAGCTGTTGCACTATTATTATATGAGTTATAGCAGAACAGGTCCAAACACTGATTAGAATCATCAATTCGTTGTTGTTTTTGGTCGATTGTGAGCTCGCGCGACACCACTTTGAACAGAGCTTTTTGCATATCCAAATATTCATTCACGATATGTCCAACACGTTCCTTTGATATCTTTAGGGTCTCAACTATCTCAATCAACTTCACTTTACAGTTATCAGAAATTATTTTGTGGATTTTTTTGATGTTTTCGTCGGTAACAGCCTCTTTTGGGCGACCACTGCGTGCATCGTGCTCGGTGCTCATTTCGCCTCATTTAAATTTAGCAAACCACTTCTCTACGGTTGATTTTCCTGGTGCAAACTCCGAATAATGCTTATCAAGCCAAGCCTTGGCTTCAATAGTATTTTTTTTTTCGCCAAAAAGCAATGCTTTATTAACACACGAAATTCCTTTTTATCCATTTTTCAAACTAACAAAAGTTGCTTCACTAAAAATGCTATAACTCCCATACTAATAGTGCAACAGCTGTCAAATTTATACACGTGTCTTTTTGAAGGTAAGGGCTAAATAAAAATCATATGGATTTAATACTAGTAGTGACATCTGTGTGTCACTTTTAGCCCATCTGTTAAAGGGAGAATAATACAGTAATAAATTTTTGTGCAAAAATGTGTTCATTACCTCATTTTCGTTCCGTAGGCCTTTTCAGCGATAGTTGGATAGGGATACCTGTTCTTCTCTTTGTATCCCTCGTACCTTTCTTCGACTATCGACCAACAACGTCCCAAGCAGACGCCGGAATATAAAGACAGACCTCCGCAGAAAACAATCATAGCAATTCCACTCCATCCTGCATCAGAATATTTAAATTTCTTATTAATAAGATTATGATCATTTATTTATAAAATAAAAAGATAGGGACAATGTCTTAGACGAATATAATTTTTGTACAAACTGCTTATTCAACATTATTGCAAAATATGTTTATTGGCAAGATTCACTAAGACAAATTGCTTATTTTAATAAGCATGTGAAGTAAATTAAATCTATTTAACAGATATTGCTTGATTATTTATGAGTATTTTTGTACCATCAGGATAATTATTAGTCGCAGCAGCCCTATGGTGGGCCAAGGTCGTCGGCCTACTGGCAGATTTCAAGATTGGAGGTATTTTCTTTTTAAGGGTAGTGCTATCAGTCCTACGCCCAACGCCCTACAAATATCCATGGTACCACTGGGAGAGTATTTTTGTATAGAAATTATAAATTCAAACTGTTCTAAATAAAATGAACATGCATTTATGGACTTGTAAATTAAGAAATTCGATTCGCACTCGGTGCCCCTAGGGTCCGAGCCCCGCGGTGCCATGGATGTTTATATTGATTCAGAATCCACTTTAATGCCGAAGATCCCGGTCTAATATGACTGCAACAATCATAGCAATTCCACTCCATCCTATATCAAAAATATATAATAAAGCGATGATGATAATTTAATTTATAAAAAAAAAGGTAATGATAATGCCTTAGATTAATAATATTTATACAAACTGCTTATTTTATATTATTTTTCAGAATATGTTTATTGGCATGACCCACTAAGACAAATTACTTATTTTAATAAGCATGTAAAGTAAATTAAATCTGTCTATTAAATATACTATTAATATATATTGTTTGATTATTTATGAGTATTTTTGTATAGCAATTATAAATTCAAACTATTTTAAATAACCTGTGTTTTTTATTTATTGTAAATCGGCGCGCTCGGTGCTTACTTTTTGCTAACATCATTATCAGGTTTTAGTAACAGTTGAACTTGTTCATTGTACTACAGGGGCCGAGCTGCTGGCGCTCGGTGCCACAGGTTTCGGGTTCGAGTTCCGGCAGTGCCATAGATGCTTGTAGTGAGGGGTTCGGAATCCACTTTGAGCCATAGGTCCCAGTCTCATATGACCGTAGAGCGTCATGGAGCCCAATCGCCCAATCCCAGTCAATCAGACTTCTTCTTACTCACATCATTCTCAAACTGTGAAGGGGCAACTCAGCTCTAGGCACAGTGATGTGGTGTGGTGTAGTAGTAGTAGTTCATTGTACTATACGAATAAATAGTCTAAACTTAGTTTATTTTTTTAACTTTGTAGCACTTTCATACCCCATTCAATCAGTGATAAATTTCTTGAATTCAATAACATAAAAAATTGAAGGCAATTAATTGAAAGCAAAGTATGTCAAAGTTGTCATATTCATGTGAAATCCTTATAAACCATGCACCACATTTTGTAAACATCGCTGGTTAACCAATGAATAAGATTGGTTGTTGAAATATACGATCTAAGCATAATTTTTTACTAAATTCAGTATAAATGATGTCCACATAATTAAATTGTTAATTTATAAATAAAAATTCTTGTTTTTTTATATAGTCTAAAAAGTTTGGAGCGCGATCCGATAAAGGACCGCAAAAGATTGACTTGAAATTTTTGGGTATTTGTAGTTGCTGCCATGTTATACCTTTTTTTTTTTTCCTCTTGATGAGATATTCGTTTGTAAATGATGATAGTTTTTGCATTAGTTGTTATGTTATTTTAATTAATAATCCAGTTTAATTTATTTCTAATTTACTAATTAAGTTAATTTTTATAGTGCTGTCTGTTTAAGAATAAAATGTTCAGGTGATAATTTGTTATTTTATGAAATGATATTTTTGACTTGATATTTAAACTACTCAGAAGTTCAATATAAAAATTATTTAAAAAAAAAAAAAACTTTTATTAATTCCTTATCGATTGGCCAATTAATATAAACATCAGAAAAAAAGTTTAGATTTAATATTAACGAATTTGGGCCTGAATGGCCGAGTGGCTAGCGCTCTGGCACTCGGTACCACAGGTTTCGGATTCGAGTTCCAAAGGTGCCATGGATGTTTGTAGTGTTCAGAATTCACTTTAAACCGTAGGTCCCGGTCTAACATGATCATAAAGTGTTTCGGGGTATTGTTACTCCGCGTCCGTAGCTTATCTTCAAGTTGCACGCACCTCCTGGGTAGTGCTAAAGGAGTAACGTCGCTGCAGCACTTGCCTTAAGGCATCAAAGACAATTGTCTAAGTGTTTGCCAACTGCATTAGAACAAAAAAAAAAATAGTAAAGTGTTATTACCCTATTATTTTTATTAAAGTTAATTAAAATTTTTAAATTAAATAGCAGTTAATTTAAATTTTTAAATTAAATAGTTAATTTAAATTTTAAAAATTTGGAAAGGTTCCGCTAGCCATCAAAAATAGCATTCATAAATAAAAAAGGGAGCAAAAATAGCTTTCATAAATATAAAAAAGCGCAAAAAGTCCTAAAAAGCTTGAGGTCCACTGGATTGATAAACATTTACATTTATCATTGTTGTCTGCTATCCTAGAAAATTTGTATAACTTACGACTTTAATCGCAACATAAAGCAACGATAAAAGAAGATTAATAATATCTCGTGATACGAGTGTTCTCTAGAAATGCAAAAATAGCATTTATAAATAAAGCATTTATCTAGAGTGTCTGGATGTCACTTGGGACATAAATTACCTGCATCAGCAACTGCCCTGGGTAAAGCCAGAACTCCACTTCCTGCCATCTCGGCGACGATAAATATGGACGCCAACCACAAAGATAAACCTTTTCCTCTGGGAGCCGGCTCTTCGCCTTCATGGTTATCGCCTTTTTGAGTCTAAAAAGAAAAACGAAATCATTATGGCAAGTGGCGTACCTTTCCTGGGTACCAATGGGGATATAACCCCTTAAACTTCTCCTCTTAATTCATAGATACAATTGCAATTAGAATTGGCGGCATTAGGTTAGTAAATAAAAATTATAAGATAATGTTTCAAAATTAGATAGATGGTACTCAAAAGAGTTAAAAATACTAAAAATAAATAAAAGTAAAATGAAATAAAAATTAAAAAATTAAATGTAAAAGAATTTAAGTCGAAATCATTATGAAAAAGCAACAAACTGCTTTAAGTGCCTTTATTTTTTTTCAGATTATATTTGTATTTCGATTTCCAAGATTTTTTTTCGATTTCATTAATTATTTCTGTTTGTGGAATAGAAGAAGTGGAAGTTCAAACATCAAATTTTTATTTCAAGCTTGTTTTGCACAACTATGCATTTTATCTTGAATATGAATTCTTTTTTTTAAATTATATTTAAAATGATAGAAATGACTCCCTTACTAATTTAATAGCAGGTATCACTTTCTGTTTTTAGATATTTTTTTAAAGCCGATAAAATGTTACTTGCATCATAATTTCTATCTTTTAAACACAAATTTTCTGTTTAGTTTATTAGTTTCTATTATACAAACAACATGTTCTATTACGAAATAGTAAATCACATTTATAGTAGGTTTTTAGAAAATTATTTTCTGCTCTTTGGCAAATTTTTTCATTTAATTTTCACAAGTTAATAACTTATAAGTGGCTTGATGGCCGATTGACGGCGCTCGGTGCAACATCTTTCGGGCTCGAGTCCCGGCGGTGCTATGGATGTTTGTAGTGGCTCCGAATCCACCTTAAACCGTAGATCTCTGTCTAATACGACTGTAGGATGTAAGGCTGACAACCCTACCTCTTAAAAGAAAAACATCTCCTCTCTCAAATCACTAATCACTAATAACTAAATCACTAATCCTGACCTTCATTGAAATATTATAGTTTAAAAATACTAAAAAACACGCTTTTAGAGTTAATCAAACTAATAAATTATAGTTTTAAAAACTAAAAACACCCTTTTAGAGTTAATCACACTAAAAAGTAAAAATAATTGTTAACATAAGCATAAAATTATTACTAGAAAATGAATGTCATTGTTCTAAAAGCGTGGGGTGCTCGATATCAATCGTTATAATTTTTCAATAGTTTCATTCCGAAATGCAGAGTTAGTTTAAAAATTTCATACAAAGCACCCCACGCTTTTAGAACGGGGACATTCATTTTCTAGTCAATAATTTTGTTCTTATGTTAACAATTATTTTTTACTTTTTAGTTTGATTAACTCTAAAAGGGTGTTTTTTAGTTTTTTTAAACTATAATTTATTAATTTGATAAACTCTAAAAGCGTCTTTTTTTAGTTTTTATAAACTATAATTTATTATTTGGCCGAGTGGCTAGTGCTCTGGTGCTCGGTACCACAGGTTTCGGGTTCGAGTCCCGGCGTTGCCATGGATGTTTGTAGTGGTTCGGAATCCACTTTAAACCGTAGGTCCCGGTCCGAATAGGATCATAGAGCGTTGCAGGGGCATTGTTACTCCGCGTCCGTGGCTTATCTACAAGTTACACGCGCCGCCTGGGTCATGCAAAGTGAGTAACGTCTGTGCAGCGCTTGCCTTAAGGCATCCAAGACCAAGATGTCTAAGTGTTTGCCAGCTGTATTAGAACAAACAAAAAAAATAATAATTTATTAGTTTGATTAACTCTAAAAGCGGGTTTTTAAACTATAATTTATTTTCAACATTATTTGATTTCCCTGATGACATAGCATTGAATTGAACATGGTAGATTAATCTTCTTCAAGATTTCTCATGTACGATGAACAGCCATTCCACTTTTTCCAGTAACATATTACTAAATTTCACAAATCTATTGAAACCTCTTTGTTTTTCGCCATTATTACATGTACTGTATGTTCATTATGGTGGAACATCACGTTTAAATTTACGTTGGTGGAACATCACGTTGTCCAATAGGGCGGCTAATATATTTTTAATTTCTCATTTCAAAAGTGTTCCATTAAATTTTTGACATTTTTTTTTTTTTTATGTTATAAAAATATTAAAAAGATCAGAATCATTTCAGATAGCAAAAATAATATTTTCCTTTTTTATTTTGTTTATTAAATGTTAAAGAATTTAATAGATAATTACGTTTTCACCTCAATATAGTTAAATAATTTTTTGGATTAATTTATATTTAACTTATAGAAAGTTTAAAATTTAATTATATATGATAAAATAGCATAATATACTGAGGTCCTAATTCTTTTTTGAGTGACTGTACGTCAGTAAAACAGTAACTTTGTCCTCACAATTAAAACTAATAAAAACATTTTTGATATGCTGATGTAAAAATAAGTTACATTCAAGAAAAATACAAAATATAGTAAAAACTGTAACATCATTTTCATGAACACATTATTATTGAAATGTAAATAAATAGAATTTCATGACATTCTTAAATACAGTTGTTTAAACACTAAGATATACTACCGTTACTGTTGTGGTTGTTCTAATGCAGCTGGTAATATATAGACAATTAATCTTTATACCATAAGCAAGGGTTGCACCACTGTTACTCATTTAGCACTACTCAGGGGGCACGTGTAGTTTGAAGATATGCTACGGACGCGAGTAACACTACCTCCGCAATGCTCTACGATCACATTAGACCGGAACCTACGGTTTAAAGGGGATTTGCCGGGATCGAACCCGAAATCTGTGGTGCCGGGCGCCAGAGTGCTGGGCCCATACTGGTGTTACTGTACTAGTTCTTATTTAAAACAAATACTCAGACAAAAATTACTTTTCAACGGAATTAGAATTACTCTTTACATTAAATGGTCTTAAATTATTCAAGATAATATTCTATAAATTTAGTAAATACAAAATTAAAATACTGACTATGCTAAAAAGAATATCACTGTATTAAATTATTGTTTTGCATTGGCATCGCACTTTTAAATGTTAGTAATTGTAATAATAATATTATTCATATTTATATTTACACATTGTTTTAAAATAATTTAATGTCAAATGAAAAATTCTGCCACTTATATTAAAATATGTTAAAAGAATTAACATAATATTTTTGAAATTTTAACAACGAATAAATAAAATATCTATTTATATAAATTAGTTTTTGGTTAATCATTTTTATTGATGTAAAATTATACTTACAAAATCAAATTTTAAATTGTTTGTAGATTTTTTTTTATTTTTTTACAAAAATAATCTTTTGCCATTAAATGTTTGTCTCTCATTTTAAAATTTATTTTCAGTTGGCAAATTTTTTTGATTAACAAACATTTTCAAACAATGACTGTATGAAAGTATCTAACGTAAGAACAAAGTACAAATTTTGAGTATTAGCAATATATAAATATTTATAAAAATATTTTTTTCTATAATTTTTCTTTCAATAAACTTAAAGAAATCATCAAAATATGAGCCGAAATCTCAGTTTCACTCATTATTTCAATTGTTTTCATAAGTTTATAATAGAAATGTGATGTTTTAATTTTTGGTGAACAACTTTCATTTCAAATAATACTGAAAAAATATTATATAAAAATTTAAACAGCCAAAAATATTATTTTATATTAAAATTTCCTTTATCAAATAAAAAAAAAAGCAAATATCATATCACAGTCAGTAATACACAATATCCTCAAAAATTGTAAGACAATACCAAATTTTAAGTATTTGATACCAAAAGAAATAAAAACTTTTAATATCTCAATAAAAAAATCATAAATGTAATTACGCAATTTTTTAAAATAAAACAGTTCAAATCATAAAAGACAATTTTTTTATATAATGAAATTATGTTCATTAACTTACAAAAAGTAACATACATAAAGTACATACAGTATACAAGTAACATACATATATATATATAACATACATTAACTTAGATAAGGTATGCTTATTCTTATTAAAGATATGATAATGTTTAAAACCTTAAGTATTCAATAGTGTATATTTATCTTAATTAAATAATTTTTAATTAATCACTAAATCATTTAATAATCATTTAATTAAATATTTTTTGTAAAATATTTAAACTTTCAGAAGAGAAAATATAAATTTATACATTTTGGTAGTAGTAGCAGTTTAGTAAATAAATCATTTTAACAAATTAATTATTTTTAGGTTGTAGTATTTAGTTTAGTAGTAGTATTTTTCAGTTTAATAATATTTAACAAATTAATAATTTTTTTGTAAAAATTTCTTGTAAAAAAAAATTTTGTAAAATGTTTTTGTATAATTCTCATATTATTTAAATTAATACAATTATAATTAATACTTAAGTTAATATTATTTAAGTTAATACTCATTCTGTATTAAATACATTATTTATGACGAATAAACTTACTTCTGTATTCGACTTGATAGAATTATAACTTTTTCTTTCAGTTGTAGAATATATAGCTTGCACATTCTACAGAAAAAATTATAAATTAAATTATTTTTCTAAATTTAATTATTTATCTGATTTTTTTTTCATTATACATTTAATGATTTTTTTTAATATTTTTTTTTTTTTCTTTTTTTTTTTAAATTAAATGTTTTAATTCATAATTTGGTAAGATTTTATTTAAGACGCAATGGTTTCTTTTTTCATACTAAAAAAACGAAGAAAATGAATTAAGAATTTGAAATGTACTGCGAAAATTTAAAAAAAAAATTTTTGCGAAAAGTTTTGCTATTTTAATTAACCATTAACACATTTAATAATCATTTAATTAATCATTTTTTATAAAATATTTTAACTTTCAGAAGCGAAAATATAAATTTATACATTTCAGTAGTAGTAGTAATTTAATAAATTAATAATGTTAACAAATTAATAATATTTAGGTTTTAGTAATTAGTTCAGTAGTAGTAGTTTTTAGTTTAGTAGTGTTTAACAAATTAATAATTTTTTTGTAAAACTATCTTGTGTAAAAAAAAAATAGCATAAAATCTTTTGTTTGTATAATTTACATATTATTTTAGTATTAATCCTGTATTAAATACATCATTTATGATGAATAAAACTTTACTTCTTCAACTTGATAGAATTATAACTTTTTCTTTCGGTAGTAGTATATATAGCTTGTACATTCTATAGAACAAATTATAAATTTAAAGATATTTTTTCTAAAGTTAATTATTTTAATACTTAATTTGGTAAGCTTTTATTTAAAGTGCAATCGTTTCGTTTTTTTATACTAAAAAATTAACTAAGAACATGAAATGTACCGAAATAAAATCGATAATTTTTGAAAGATATTTTTTTTTTTTTCTAAAAATATAAAAATTTTAAATATAATTAGGTTTTCATGAAACCAAAAAGAAATTTTTAAAAATATACTCCTATTATTATTTTATAATAAAATTGTTAATTTTTATTCATTATTATTTATTTATTTATTTTTGTTAATCACTGCGCTTATATATATTATTATATAGATATAGATATATTTTATATAAAAAGAATATAGAAATCGAAAATGCTATAATTAGTTTCCATGAAATCTAAAAAGATATTTTAAAATTATTCTCCTATTACTATTTTATAATAGAATTATTTATTTTTATTTATTATTATTTATTTATTATTACTTTTTTTGTTGTTGGTGTTGTTGTTGCTGTTGTTCAGTCTAATTTACAAAAACTACATAGATTTATTTTTTAAATGAATTTTTTGAAGGAAAAGATTAAAAGGAAATTTTTAGAAAAGATAAACAAACACCGAAAATGCAGTTTTAAAACTAAGTTGTTACTTACGGAATCCATTTTTGTGGAATATGCTGTTGCTGTCTACAAACGGAAAGGAGAAAATGACACCTATACTACGATTCAACTGTCGAAACTTGTTTGTGTCATTCGAATTGTCATGCAGAGGGAAGAACCACGCTAAACTTCAGGCACAATTTATCAGAATTCTTCTGTCTGGCAGATAAAATATTTTTATGCCCCTTTTTTACAACTTTAAAGTACCTTCCCTAAAATGATGTAAATCTTGAACTGCATAACTCACGAACAATTGAAAGATTAATTGATAAAATATGTTTATTTTTATCATTAGAATACAATGCAAAACAAGATAAAAACGAATTATTACATTTCAAAATTATTACATTAACCGTTTGTGTCGTTTCATCATAAATTAGAACAACTCGTGGGAAGAAAATAAATATAGATTTTTGGTTTCTCTGAAAGATCATAAAAAGTTTTTTTTTTTTTTTTTTTTTTGGTCTAGAAAAGTATTTGTTTAAGAGTATTTATGGTTCAGCAAATTTGCCCACCATTTAAAAACAACATAGCCATATACATACTATTGTGTTCAAAAAGTAAGCCCAATTTTCAATTTAAAATTCCTGGGGCTTATGGAATTTCAATTTCTTTTCTTTTTTAGGTTCTGGCACTGTCCTTAACATCTGTCTGAAACTTGACATCAAAATATTCATTAGTGTTTGAGTTACACTTGGCTTTGTGAGACGCTAAAACTGATTCAGCGATTTTTGTGTCTTAATTAATTGAGCAAAGATTTTGTATTAAATTTTGTTTGCGGAAACGTATATAATGTTGCAGAAGGCATTCGGTGAGCATTCCTATATCCGAAAGAAATGTTTAGAAGTGGTATAAACAGTTCAAAAGACAAAGAACACATTGCAGACGAAGAGCCCTCTGGTCGACCATCAACCTCAACCGACGTAGAATACGTCCAAAAAATTAAAGATTTGGTGTTTGCAAACCGTCGATTTACAATTCGAAACCTTGCTGATGATACTGGAATTTCAAATGCATCGTTCAATTCCATTTTGGACTTCAAAAGCGTCAAATCTCGATTGAATGCGCCATCTCACACTGCATTGATTCTTCGTGACTTTTTCGCCAAAATTGAAACCCATATCGTTCCACAACCCCCGTATTCACACCGTGCGACTTCTGGCTATTCTCTAAACTCAAAAGACCACTCCAGGGACACCGTTTTGAGTCGATTGAAGAGATTCAACGTGAATCAGCGCGCGCTTTGAAGGCCATTCCTGCGGATGTCTTTTTTAGCATGCATTGAGGATTGGAAAAAAAAGTTGACATAAGTGCATTGTGTCCGGAGAGGATTACTTTGAAGGCAATGAAATAAATTAGGAAGAATAAATAAAGAGTTTTTTTTTTTTTTTTTTAATAATTGGTCTTACTTTTTGGACACAGTAGTACATACACAAAAGAAGTTATCCTTACATTTTTTATTAACACAGAGAATGAAAAGTATAATATTTTAATGCAAATATAGAATATCATTATGTAGGAAATTCGATATTATACTTTTAAATAAATAAAATACTTTCAATTTAAAGTATATGCAAGAAATCCTTTACATTTTCCCAAAATGAAATTGAAAATCAATTGTGGAAAAAATGCTCTTTAGCACAACTCACTTTTAGTTTCGTAATTCAGTAAAAGTATAAGAAAATAAAAGAAAGAAAGGAAAAAAAAAAAGTAAATAAAATAAAATAAAAATAAGACAAAATATTATTGTCAAAAAAAATATTTGAAATAATCTTTTAACATTTTATTTTTCTATATATAAATATAAAATGATAAAATGATAAGATATATAAAGATATAATATAAAAATAAAAATAACTTATTATATAAAGGTATCAAAGGATACTAACATTACAGATTTTCAAAACATCTTCAAAAATATTTTAATAATTTATACCGTAAAAAAACCATTGCAATTTACTAAAAAAAAAATAATAATAACAATAATTGAGTATTGCTAAGTATCACTTGAATTAAGTATTATTATTGAATTATTATTAAGTATTTACAAATTATTACTTGAATTATGAATTATTATTTAATTATTACTTAATTATTACTTGATTTAAAATTATTACTAAGTATTACTTGAATTAAGAAATATTATTGAATTATTACTAAGTATTATTGAATATCACTTGTCTATAAACATCATTTCAGCATTGCAACGTTTATGAAAAATACAATTATTCTCTCACTCGATTTTAGCATTAAATTAGTTTTTATTTAAAAACCTTTTATTTTCAAAGTCATTATATTTTAATATTTTGGCATTATACATACTGACATCTAATTTTCAAGGCATATATATATATATATATATATATATATATATTTTTTTTTTTTTTTTTTTTTTTTTTTTTTTTTTTTTTTTTGCGGACTGCATTAGACATCATTATTTTGTATTTCATATGAAATGTAATAAATTTTTTTTTTTGTTCAGTCATAGATCGTGAAAATCCAATCTAAGAAAATTCATTTCTAAGATAAATTCTGTTTGCTTGTACTTTCATAATTTAAGCAGCATTATTTCAAGAACAAGCATGCTTCCTCTATACTAAAACACTACTTATAATATACACTGAAGTGACAAAAGTCATGGGATAGCAATATGCAAATTTTCAGATGGCAGTAGCATCGCGTAGAACAGGTATAAATGCGCTGTGCTTTCGCAGAGCTTTCATTTCTGTTCAAGTTATTCATGTGAAGAGGTTTTGACGTGATGATGACCGCACGACGGGAATTAACAGACTTTGAACGCGGAATGTTAGTTGGAGCTAGACGCATGGGTCATGCCATTTCAGAAATCGTTAGGGAATTCAACATTCCCAGATCCACTGTGTCAAGAGTGTGCCGAGAGTAGGAAATTTCAGGCATAACATCCCACCATGGACAGCGCAGTGGTCGACCGCCTGCACTTAACGACTGAGACCGGCGACGTCTGCAAAGAGTCGTAAATTTTAACAGACAAGCAACACTGCGTCAAATAACCGCAGAAATCAACGTGGGACGTACAAGGGACTTGTCTGTTAGAACTGTGCGGAGAAATTTGGCTTTCTTGGGCTATTCCAGCAGAAGACCGACTCGAGTGCCTTTACTGACAGAATGACATCGCTTGCAGCGACTCTCGTGGGCACGTGAGCATATCGGTTGGTCCCTAGATGAATGGAAAACCTTGGCCTGGTCCGATGAGTCACGATTTCAGTTGGTAAGAGCTGATGGTAGGGTTCGAGTATGGCGCAGACCCCACGAAGCCATGGACCCAAACTGTCAGCAAGGCACTGTTCAAGCTGGTGGTGGCTCCGTAATGGTGTGGGCTGTTTTTTCATGGAATGGACTTGGTCCTCTGGTGCGACTGGACCGAACATTGACTGGAAATGCTTATGTTCAACTACTTGGAGATCACTTGCAGCCATTCATGGACTTCATGTACCCAAACAACGATGGGATTTTTATGGATGACAATGCGCCATGTCACCGGGCCACAACTGTTCGCGATTGGTTTGAAGAACGTTCTGGACAATTCCAACGAATGCTCTGCCCACCTAGATCGCCCGACCTGAATCCCATCGAGCATTTATGAGACATCATCGAGAGGTCTGTTTGTGCCCAAAATCCTGCACCATCAACGCTTTCACAATTATGGACGTCTATCGAGACAGCATGGCTCAATATTCCTGCAGAAGACTTCCAACGACTTGTTGAGTCCATGCCACGTCGAGTTGCTGCACTTCACCGGGCGAAAGGAGGGCCGACACGATATTAAGAGGTATCCCATGACTTTTGTCACTTCAGTGTAAAAATATATATATATATATATATATATTTTTTTTTTTTTTTTTTTTTTTTTTCGGACTGCATTAGACATCATTATTTTATATTTCATATGAAATGTAATTAATTTTTTTGTTGAGTCATAAATCGTGAAAATTCAATCTAAGAAAATTCATTTCTAAGATAAATTCTGTTTGCTTGTACTTTCATAATTTAAGCAGCATTATTTCAAGAACAAGCATGCTTCCTCTATACTAAAACTTATATAAAAGTACGTTGATTATAAAACCAAAATTAATATTATAAGCAGTGTTTGACCAATCGGGTGGAAATATTTAATTATTTACACTTTTACTTTTGTAATTACACTTTTAATTTTATACTTTTTGTGTTTGTATTTTTTTTTACACTTTTATCGAAGTAATTTAATTATAAATGACCATCAATTTTATTTAAATTCAAAACTACTGCAAGGTAAGTAGAAATTCCTTTTTACTATTTTCAAATAATCACACGAACTCCCTGAGAATGTTTATACCAAATTGCAATTTTAAAATGTGGATACTGTGTTAACAGTCTTTCTTTCCCATTTGCTACACATCATTTGCCCACCATTTGAAAACAGCATAGCCATATGCATACAAAGCACCAGAGAAGTTATCGTTATTATTTTATTAACACAGAGAATGGAAAGTATATCTTCATTATTTAAAAATAGTCTTCTATTAATTAAAAAAAAAAATTTAAATCATTTATGAATTTTAATTTACCATATGGGAACATATTTTATCACTTATTTCACCGATGGACTCGCATATACAATGTCTCAATTATATCCAAATTATTAAATTAAGAAATAATTACACAAATTTATCAAAATTTAACGTTTTAAAAACAATGTAGCTTGAAAATATTTTTCCCATTTCATTTATATTTTAACTATTTAGAATAAAATCATTTCAAACACGAAAATACAAGATAAAAGAATGAATGTGATTCATAAAATATTTTGGATAAGAACATTAAAAATTCAATAAAAATCATTCTGCAGGTTGTTAAACAATTTTGAAATCTTGCCTCCATGATCTATTGATATGATGATAAATTGATATTGTTTGAATTTATTTATTTTGGACGTCCGTTACAGATTCCAATGAGCATGCGCGCTAGGGAGAAAAAAGCTAACGGACGTCCAAAATACGGTATGCAAAAACTCTCATTGTTTGAATTTATTTCCTTTAGTATAGATTCCAAGTAATTTTTAATATATTACTGGATATTTTATTCCTTTTTCCATTCATTACGGATATTAGCTATTGCTTTGAAAATCTTTTTTACTGAATTCTGTTTTTAATTTCTGATGAAATATAAGGTAAGAAGACATTTTAATGGCTTTACTTTTTGATGTTCTAATGCAGCTGGAAAACACTTAGACAGCTTGGTCTTGGATGCCTTAAGGCAAGCGCTGCACAGATATACTCACTTTGCATTACCCAGGGTGCGCGTGTAACTTGAAGATAAGCCACGGACGCGGAGTAACAATGCCCCGCAACGCTCTACGATCCTATTAGACCGGGACCTACAGTTTAAAGTGGATTCCGAACCACTACAAACATCCATGGCACCGCCGGGACTCGAACCCGAAACCTGTGGTACCGAGCGCCAGAGCGCTAGCCACTCGGCCATTCAGGCCCAGTTTAGAATTGTTAACCTGACAGGATTTTGAGTCTCTCTGTAGAAAGAAATTGTAGGCTGATAATTTTAAATTTTCCTTTCAGGTATTAATATACCTTTATTGATCTACGATGCCATCAGTAAATATGATATAGCACTTACATATCATAAGTGCTCTATCACTATGTTTAACGAATGGAATAGATTCTCTTTTTAAAATTATTTTTGTTTTCGATTTTCTCCCAAACCATTATGCAATCACAAGCTGTAACAAGCTTATGCAATTACAAGTGATATAATACTGTAACACTGTAAAAACATTTTTTCACGTTTCTAACAGATAAATTACTAAGTTTTCGATTCTGTACACTAATGAAAAAGGTCTTCTTTTCACCCTCAGCCATATAATAATTTTGAAATTTTGTTTTGCATTTTGTAGCCGATAATCTTGGATTTGCGTTTATTTTTCCACTGATAATTCTGTTCATTCCATGACACAACTTTGTTAGTCTTTGTTAATCTACTAAGTTTTTACAGGGGTCTAAAATAGCTATTAATAATTTTGAAATTTTGTTTTATAATAATTTTGTAGCCGATAATCTTGGATTTGCGTTTATTTTTCCAGTGATAATTCTGTTCATTCCATGACACAACTTTGTTAGTCTTTGTTAATCTACTAAGTTTTTACAGGGGGTCTAAAATAGCATATAATAATTTTGAAATTTTGTTTTACATTTTGTAGCCGATAATCTTGGATTTGCGTTTATTTTTCCAGTGATAATTCTGTTCATTCCATGACACAACTTTGATAGTCTTTGTTAGTCTACTAAGTTTTTACAGGGGTCTAAAATAGCATATAATAATTTTGAAATTTTGTTTTACATTTTGTAGCCGAAAATCTTCGCTTTGCGTTTATTTTTCCAGTGATAATTCTGTTCATTCCATCACACAACTTTGTTAGTCTACTAAGTTTTTACAGAGGTCTAAAATTATAATAATTTTGAAATTTTGTTTTACATTTTGTAGCCGATAATCTTGGATTTGCGTTTATTTTTCCAGTGATAATTCTGTTCATTCCATGACACAACTTTGTTAGTCTTTGTTAATCTACTAAGTTTTTACAGGGGTCTAAAATAGCATATAATAATTTTGAAATTTTGTTTTTACATTTTGTAGCCGATAATCTTGATTTTTTATTTTTTCAGTGATAATTCTGTTCATTCCATGACACAACTTTGTCAGTCTTTGTTAGTCTACTTTTACAGGGGGTCTAAAATAGCATATAATAATTTTGAAATTTTGTTTTGCATTTTGTAGCCGATAATCTTGGATTTGCGTTTATTTTTCCAGTGATAATTCTGTTCCTTCCATGACACAACTTTGTTAGTCTACTAAGTTTTTACAGGGGTCTAAAATAGCATATAATAATTTTGAAATTTTGTTTTGCATTTTGTAGCCGATAATCTTGGATTTGCGTTTATTTTTCCAGTGATAATTCTGTTCATTCCATGACATAACTTTGATAGTCTTTGTTAGTCTACTAAGTTTTTACAGGGGTCTAAAATAGCATATAATAATTTGGAATTTTTATTTAACATTTTGTAGCCGATAATCTTGGATTTGCTAAGTGATAATTCTGTTCATTCCATGACACAACTTTGTTAGTCTTTGTTAGTCTACTAAGTTTTTACAGGGGTCTAAAATAGCATATAATAATTTTGAAATTTTGTTTTACATTTTGTAGCCGATAATCTTGGATTTGCGTTTATTTTTCCAGTGATAATTCTGTTCATTCCATGACACAACTTTGTTAGTCTACGTTAGTCTACTAATTTTTACAGGGGTCTAAAATAGCATATAATAATTTTGAAATTTTGTTTTACATTTTGTAGCCGATAATCTTGGATTTGCGTTTATTTTTCCAGTGATAATTCTGTTCATTCCATGACACAACTTTTGTTAGTCTTCTTATTCTCGATTTCTCGATGTTTAGTCTACTAAGTTTTTACATGGGTCTAAAATAACAGGCTCCTCGCGGTGCAACCCTGGGTAACTAAAAATCTGCTACTGTGATTGATTGCCTATATAAAAAATGATAGAAAAAAAAGACTTAAACTAGCAGTTTGATTAATTTTTTCAATCGTAACTTCTGTGTAACAAGTAAGCAGAGTTGTTAAATAAAGCACACAAAAATTAATTTATTTATCAAAATTCACTTTGTCACCTTCAAAGTAGTCCTCATAGAATGCAATACAGCTATGTCAGCGCTTGATCCTATCCTTCATGCATTTGTTTTGTAAGCTAATGGGCTTCAATTCCTTCAGGAATTTTCTTGTATGGCCACAATCGAGTTAAAACGCCTTCTTCGAAAACTTTGGGAATAGGAAAAAATCACAAGGGGCATTATCAGGTGAAAACAGTGCTTGATAGATTGGCATTGGTTGCTTTTAATGAAGGTGGTCTTTGTAGAAGCTAAGGAAATCATATCTTCAGAGTCATGCTTTCGATGCTATCTTTGGGCAAAATCGAGCTCTTTCAGAAGCAGTCATTCCTAAAATATCAATCATACTGTTATGAACGGATTTAAAAGATAAGTTCACCTCGTGTGAAAACTCTCTGAGACTCATACGATGATTTTTGATCAATCTCTTGATTTTGTCGATGTTTCCGTCGATCCTAGCAGGCTGATCAGAAAGTCTTAAACTTTCTACCAGAAAGAAGCAAATCAACTACCACCTCTCGGTTTCCCGAATACTTTATACCATTCATGTAGATTTAGCCGCTTGCAAAAGATGCATCCCGGCCGAAACCCCAATTTATGTAGGGTTAGTCGCTTAACTAAGACGCATCCCGGCCGAACCTACAGTTTTGTTAGACTTCTCTACCAGTCCAACAAAACTTGAACTTTGAAGTGAGTGTCTAGGGTGTATTTGACATGCAAAACGCAGTAACGGGACGTTACTTTAAATGAAGCCATTTTATGATACTATTTTTTACAATATTTACATTAACAATTAATTAAAGGGACAGCACTGTCCATTCTCTCGCTGCTGCACGCAGCCTCCCGCCAGAGTTCCTGCCAGCGTCTCTTCCATGTCCATCTGCGGGGTTTTCTTCTCTCATCCACGGGGACCCGATCCCCTCTCGTGGGGCCAGAGTTCAAAGTTCAATACACCTCCACGTTGTAAACAGCTCTGTCAAAGACAAGCGGCCGTAGGGTGTCGCTATCTGGTGATTACCAGACAAATAAATCCCACATTCATATGCTTGGGTTTTGAATGCACGATCCATATTGAGCTCTTTCAGAACTTTGTTGCTGTTAGACCATTTTTTTAAATATTTTTTTGCGTACTGTTAACTTTATATGCTGACAGTTCAAAATCAATATTCAAGCTATTTTTGCGATGGCGGCTATTTCATATTATTCTTGTATCGCGTTACAAGAAATTAGCGGCAACTTCATTATCTCAGCTCAAGAAACTCCTCAAACACAGTCCAGTCACATTAATGTGACCACCACCTACTTTCGCCTTCAACGTGAAATAGCCAATCACAAAAAGGCAGGTGGCAGCACATTGCAGTGGAGTGTATATAAAGAATTCCACTTAAAGCCAGAATATACAAGAGTGTATATTCTGGCTTTTTGATAGGTGGTCACATTAATGTGACTGGACTGTGTATAATAATGTATAATTTCGTCATATTTATTACTTTTCTAAAAACATTTCTTCATAATAGATATTTAAATCAAAAACTTACATTGAAACCGCTAAAAAATTCCGATTTACTGGACCTTTTAAGAAAAAATTTACTTTGCTAAAAAAAAAAAAAAATTTCATAGGAAATACATATTAAGTATAATTTTAAATTTAAAGTCATTTGGAGTTTGATAAATTGTATATAATTTTTTTCCCTACATCGACATAAAAATTTTAATTTAAAAAATGTCAATTTCGATATCAATTATTTATTTAAAAAAACTTTTGAAAGCTTTTAAAAGATTACTAGAAGAAGACTCTACAAGAAGAACGTTACAAGAAGGTTTTCATTACCATTTTCAGGAAGTACTCTCTATAAAAGTAACAGCTACGGCAATCCTGTGTTTATATCATGTGATTTTTACGCCAGCAATTTCAAAATTATATTGAATAGCAACTCAAAAGTTAGTTACTTAACTTCGTTTAGTTTTTTATTTACTCAGAAATGAAACTTAAGAAGTGTCCTTGAGGAAATCTGCCGTTTGAAATTTTGTGAAAACATTATATCTTTCACAATTAGTATTAAGAAAATTAATGTCAATAATTTTGAAAATTCTAATTTGATAGAATATTAACGACACTGTTTCATATCTCAATTAAAATATAAAAAAAAACAACATTCTTATTTAAAATATATGCACTTAAAAGTTTCATAATTTTTACAGTTTTGTTCAATGCATTAATGATTATGTCCTAAGACTTTTCTGTACTTCTAATTTTCCTTATTTCCTTCATTTCGAAATAAATTTTTATTGCCTTCAAATCTGTTTAGATTCTTTTTTTTATGATTAACAACAAAAAAATTATAATATTTAAAAAAAGTAGAAACCTCTTAATAATTACATTTTGGTAGATTTACTAATTGAACCAAATAACGAAACATTTATTAAATCAATGTCAAACCATCCGTTAAGTTCCTTGTATACTTTTTTGTACTATGTTATTTTTCGATTACATCACTAATATTTTAAAGGAAATAAAATACAGATAACTTTCATTGTTTTTCTTTTTTTTAGTATGTGATAAGGTAAAGATATGATTTATCTGATTAAATAATAAATGATTCAAATGAAAATGATGCAACAATTTTTTTCAATTAATTAAGGTTGAATATTTTTTTTTTTCCGAAAATTATCTTATATAAAAAAAAAAAAAAATTGAAATTTCGTCATCGTAAGCATTTTGAAGAGATATAAATATAGGGCTTTATTCTAGTGTGACTTAATAAATCTGTATATAATGGATGTGTGAAATCGTAATAGATTTGTATTAAATTAAAAAATGTTCAAAATTTATAATAAATTCGAATTTGATAATTTTCTTAGGTATATCACTTACAGTACTAAAGACCTTAGAGAAAGGTGTGAACAACCCAAAGGCCTTTTCTGAGAGTACTCGTTCTAATCTGTGTTGACAAAATGTGGCCGTTGTACAGAAGACTCCCTATCGTCATAATAGTGTACGCCATAGACATTTTGATGTTTTACATTAGCAATATTGAACAACAGAATTTTTGCGATAAAAATATAGATTTCCTAAATTAATTATTTATCATTTTATTTCAATAAAAACTGCTTTAACAAATATTAAATTTGCTTAAAAATATTTAAATGTCCTTGATCAGAGGACATTTATACAAGGCAAAATATTTAGGAGGGGGAGGGGGGTACGCCAAAGACATAGTACGACAGTATGAAAAACAACGCTGCGTTAGAGAAAATCCTTTCATAATAGGTTGTTAGGATGGAAACACCGAATATCCAGATTTAGTAAGCACAGCAACAAATGCAATCTTGCCATTCGTTTCTACATTCTCTGCAATGACAACAATTCAAAGCAAGTACATAAATAAATTATATCTAATAATCTAATTGCATTAACAGAGATCATCAGATTTTGGTTCATTGCTCTTCGGTTATTTTGTGCACATTTTAGGCTAATTAGACCGGGACCCACAGTTTAACGTGGATTCCGAACCGCTCACAAACATCCATGCCACCGCCAGGAATCGAATCTGGAGACTGCAATACCAAAGGCCAGAGTGCTAGCCAATTGGGCAGCAAGCCGCGAGAGATCATCAGAACTTTTAATTACATTAACAGAGGGCATCCAATTATATTTTTCGCCATATTGCTAAACAAGTGCAATCACATAGCTCTCATTAAATTGCAATTAAAATTTTAAAATTCACACACACGCACATATATATATATAACATGGAGAACAACTTGTAATTATTTTTTATCCAAAAATGGAATGTTATAGGACATGATTTAACAACGGACTGGAATATCTTTTTTTGCGTTTTTTGAACTTAGCTGTTGTAAATTCATGGTTTCAACACAATCGTGATGAAGTTACGGCAGATACAATTCCAAGGAAAAATCAAAAAAGATTTACTAACATTTAAACTAGAGGTATCACAAAAAATCTTATAGCGGCTCAATCTTGCAATAGAAAGGTCTTAAATGATGCCGAAGATGACATGGAAAATGCTTCAATCCGCCTGCTAAAAAACCTAGTGAAGACAAAAGATATGGCAGATATAACCATTTTCCATGCGACAGTATTTCAAGCGCTGTATATGTGTTAAGAACATCGCAAAAGCGATTCAAAAAAGGCATTGTGAAAAATATGTTTTATTTTTTGACAAGCATAAATAAACTATGTTTCAAAAATTTTCATTGCGAACAGATATGCCAATAAAAATGTAATAAATTATTAATTTATAGATTTGCACCAGTCAACTTCAAATACATGTTGTTTTTTTTTTTTTTTTTTTTTCTAGAAAAAAATTTGAACGAAAAAAAACATAACCAATAAAATTTTATGGGCGAAATTTTTTGCGGTAACAACATAACCTGCACGATAGTGCTGGTGCCCGTTCCCTTGAGAGAGCGAGAAAGGAAGCCATAGATTATTTTAACTATTTTTTTTAGTATCATTGGGATTAATGTCTTGTTAAAAATTTTTTTTAAAAAAGTAAAATTTAAATGTAAAAATCTTACTAACATAAATTAATAAACAAGTAATATAAAAAAAAAAAAAAAATTGTAAAGTCAATTCCTACTTTTTTTTTCACTTTATTGCAGAAAGCCCTTTATAAATAATTTTCATTCATTTTTTTTTAAAGTTTATCTGGCGCCATCTATTGGTAGATATATGCAACTTAAATCTAAAAATAACCTAAAATTAATTAATTAAATATAATTACTGAATTAATATTTGAAAAACTGTATTAACATCAAGTATCATTCACTACAAGCTCAAAAAAAAAAAAATGTATTTGAACTTGAGTGGATGAATAAAAAGTATTTTATGAACGATTGAAAATTTGAACAAGATATATATAGGGAGGGTGTGAGCTAATAGAAGGAATTGAATAAAACTTATGATGTTTATTTTAGCTGGATAAACTGGATCACATTCAAATAAATGTATACTTTGCTCAAAATACACATATTATTGAAAAAAGAACAAATATTGTGAATTACACATAAAAATTCAATTATGCATATATTACAGAAAACTAAATTATGCTATTTATAGCTGTGTAAAATAGTTGTACAATTTTAAAGATAATTTTTTAAATATAACAACTATATTTTCTAATATACAATAATATAAATCAAAGAGCAACACCATTCTAATTTAAAGAAAAAATTTATTCCAATAACTTTAGTAAACAAATGATTAATTAAATTATTTAAAAATTTGTTTAAAACATAAAACATGCACATAGAAGCATATTTATGTTTTTTTAAATTTTATTTATTAATATTTTGTGAAATTAAATTTATCATAATTTTCCGTTTCAGAAAAATATAAAACTAAATCTTTTTAAATAAATGTAGTAAGAATTTTTAAATGAAAAAAAATTTAATTGAATACATAAAAATTGATTTTAAAAAAATTAAAAATTTCATTCAAAGGAATTCTTTGTTATGAATCTTTGTTGTTGAATTATTTCTTTGTTAAGTTTCTGATTTCCAAACTTGTGCATGTGACATCAGCGAAAAATTAAATAGGAAAAAAATTTCAATATTTTTCTATTTATTCAATTCCTTCTATTAGCTCACACTCTCCCTACATATATCTTATTCAAATTTTCAATCGTTCATAAAATATACTTTTATTCATCCACTCAAGTTCAAATACATTTTTTTTTTAACTTGATGGATGACACTTGATGTTAATACAGTTTTTCAAATATTAATTCAGTAATTAAATTTAATTGATTAATTTTAGTTTTTTTATTTAAGTTGCATATATCTACCAATAGATGACGCTAGATAAACTTAAAAAAAAAAAAAAAATTATTTATAAAGGACTTTCTGCAATATATTGAAAAAAAGGAATTGACTTACATTTTTTTATATATATATATATTACTTGTTTTCTATGCATCTTTGGAAATAAAACATAAAATATTAAAACAAAATTAACTTCAGATAATGTAGATTTAAAAGGTAATAATGAAGCACAAAGAATTTAAATAAACAGGAAAAATGATTATCTTCAAATGATTGATGTCATGTCAAAAAACATTAAAATTAATGCAACTGCGTAAAATCAAACATAATAAAAACAAAAAAAAGGTTTATGGAATAGAAAAGAGGGAAAAATAAATAAAAAGCTTATACACTATATAAAGTGCATCATTAAATTTTAAAAATGAATTTCCAACATTTAAAATATTTTATTATATAGAATCTAAATGATGCATAAAAATATTGTACTGTAAACTGAATATCTTTTAAAAATATAAAATTTTAAAAGAAACTTTTAAATTATTTTAAAATAATGAATATGATTATAAAAAAAAAATTATAAATTATATTAATCATACAAGTTTCTTAGGAATTAATTTACAATTTAAAAATAATGCATTTTAATTTCCTAGAGAATGTTTTTTACTCATATATATTCTTATATTTTTTTATTGTATAAATTCCGTAAGATAAAATTTCAAACAATTTATTGATGAATAAATGTTTAAAAAAAAAAAAAAAGTACTAATCTTATTAATTTTAGTTAGCATTAATTTTTTTTTTTTTTTTTTATCTTCAATGTGTCTTATGTTAGATTAAACAATTTTCTTTTGAAATCCACATCCTTTCGAAAAACGATTCCTCCAAAATTTTCTTTTCTGAGAGAACACCAAAGAATGCCCTGTTGCGCTTGTGGGTTTCCTCTTTCGAAGAGGCATTACTGTAATAGGGTACAGATGATGCATAGCACAAATATTCAAAGATCATAAACTGTGGCGCCATCTATTATCTACGGATAAAAGCATTTTAAAAGATTTCGTTTCTTAAATTAAATTTTACAGATTACTTTTTCTTAAAAAATGGATTGACTCAGCATCAAATTTATTACCCTACCAGTATAAGAATTTAGTTTTGAAGTTAGTGTTGATGAAAATGAAAACCTATAAATCAAATTACATTTGTAGTGATGTAATTTTTTTTTTTTTGTCAACAAAGTTAACAGAATACCAAATATTTCTCATTTAAAACAAAATTTTGAAGGAAAAAAAGTAAGGATTAACCATATATAAATATACATAAAATCAGTTAAAAATTGTATTAAAAGATAAGAACATTAATGTTGATAGTTAAAAACATTTAATAAAAAATTGATATTTATTTACATTAGTTGATTCTAAAATATTAAAAATGTTTCTTCAACAGATGAAAAATGATAAAATTTTAATTCTATCTAATGTTCTATATATATATTTGCTTCAAAATGTAAATGATAGAATAGTATGCGAATAAATTTCTTACTTTTGGACGATTATTTCAACTAAATGATACACTTAATAAATAATTGAAAATACTTTTTTAAATCATGTCCTGCTTATTTCTAAAAATATTGCAATATAAAAAGATTATAATACTACTAATAAATAATTTTATTAATCAATTCAAGTCTCTTATATAAGAGATTTTGAATTAATAAAATTTTTAAAAAATACATAGAAACAAATAGTTTCACCAAATAAACCAGTCTTTAATAAATATAAATAATCAATTTTCAATTCTTTATTATCTACATATTTTAATATAATTTTTCTTAAATCCTGGAGACATACTGTAGTTGTATTGGTTGTAAGAAGATTTTTCATCATCCACATTCATTTCTTCGTCTGTAAAATCCTAAAAAACAAAAAACATATTTAGAAAACTAATCTAATAGTAGCAAATTAATTTTTTTTTTAAATTTTTAATGTTGGCAGATTGCTATTCAATATGAATAAAGTGAACATATTATTTGAACTAAAAGTGTTTCCAATATTTAAATCAAATATAAATCAAATCAAATACAATTTTTATTGTAGTTTATTAAATTATGATTTTTATCGAAATGAGAAAAGAAAATTTCCAAACTAATATTAAAAGAATTGTAAACATTTGAATATATTGCTTTATATAAAATTGTGACAGACAAAAAGCTTTACAAATGCAAGTGTATATCTAATGTTGCTTTCAAATTAATATTGAAAAGATTTGTGCAATTCAATAATTTTCCAAATATGAAAATACCAATTTTGTATAACCACTAATCATTAACATTAAATATAATTCAATAATATTACTAATGAAAAAAAGTGAATAAAAATTTAAATAATTAAACAGTTTTTAAGACAGTAAAATAATTTAATAACAATTTTTCAATCAGAATTCATATAACTTGAGCTCTTCTTGATAAAGAAAGAATTTAAAAAACAGAAATTATATATATATCAAAGATGATAGACAATTGATAAATTATCATATTGATAGAAAAACTTGGTAGTTAAAACTTGCATTTGATTTTTACAATTAACTTTTTAATTGTTTAGTTTATTTGCATAAAAAATTTTATTTTATGTATAGTATAAAATGTTTATCATTTTCTCTTTTGTTTAGAGCACATTTTCAAGTTAATAACAGAATTTGGCAAAGCTTCTAAAAAAAGTGCAATCAAGAATATTTTCAAAAATCTGTAAGAATAAGATTAATAATGTTATTCCTTTTTTAAAGTTCACTCAATTCTAATTAAAGGTTTCAACAGTTGCAGCCAGCCAGTTAAGTTTGCTTTTTTGGCATTTTATCTCTATGGTCTCAATAAATTTGTGATAGATGTAGATGATAACCTCAGATGACATTTTTAGTGGTTCAGCTAAACAATTTTCAATATCCTTGTCATTGTGTGTGGAGAATTGGTAAACACATACAATCATTTTCTAATCAAAATGATCCCCAACATTATAACAAAATTTACTTCTACTATTAAAGTGAAAGATTTCTACACACCTACTGTGTATAGAAATTTTTATTACAAAATTAGATTTAATATAGAAAAAAATGCAAATATATAATGCTGTGAAGCATTTTAAAAATAAAATAAAAGCATTAAAACATACAACTTATAGTATATACAATTCTAAACTGCCCATTTAAATAAGAGGTCAACAAACTAAGAGGTTCTTTTCTTTTTTAAAGGAAAAAATATAACAGTATCAATATACTGATTGGTACTAATTATTGAATAAAACTGAATGCTCATTTCTTCATTATTAAAAAAAAATGCTTTTTTTTATTTGAATGTTTGCTCGATTTTTCTTAAAAATCATGAAAGTTTTTAATTATGGCAAGTTGGAAAAGTACACCGATTTTTAAAATTAAGAATAAATCATGATTTTAAATTATTTTTTTATAGAAATTGAATGAAATTTGGCAAATATTTTAACCAAATGGTGCTTCACAAATTAGATTATAAAAAATAAATCAATAATTAGTTTATTTTCTGTCTTGATGATACACAAATATAAAACACACATACCAAAAAACATAGTAACAAAGTTTACAGTGTAATCACCTCTTAACAGTTATAAAAGGTGCGATAGTATTCATAATGTTTCATATCAAAAGAATGATGTTTATTAACTTAGTTGGCTGTAAACCCTTTACTCTGTCAAGGCAATTTAAAAAGATACTGAAGGGTTGAGTGCAGCAATAAGTTATCCTAAAGCATCCTAAATCAGGTTCAAGTCCATAAAAGTACACTGTACAATCCATATACAAAATAGTCTCCTTATAAAAAAAAAATTTGTAGAAATTCTGTACACAAAAAGAAAATATGTATATTGTATAATTTTTATGAAAATTTACCATTGAAAAACTCAATTTTCTGATTTTTCCTTAATTTTTGTAAATTAATGTAACAGGTAAAATGGCTTTTTAAATTTTCATAGAAGTTTTATTTTATTTTCATAGTAGATGCAGAGATCAGTAGTAGTGAGCATCATTGAGTTTATAATAAAACTTTACACTAAAATAGGTTTTGCTTTCATGAAAAGTTCACAGAGAAATAAATCAATAATATTTATTATAAGCATATTTCTTCCCCATTTAATATTACATAACATTTCTTAAATTAATTTTTAAAAACTTACTGCCAAATCTTCATCTTTATTTCCATGGTTATAGACTCTGTATTGGGATTCTATCCAATGTTTAGATCTAAATAAAATAAAGAGTATAAATGAAACAATTTTTAACTGTAAATGAAATAATAATTTTAATCTTAATTGAACATAGAATTCATTAGATAATTTTAAAACATGATATTGGAAGATTATAGAATTTAAATTTGCATATTGTTTAAATTTATTTAAAATAACTGTTTTTAATTGTTTAAGCTATCACCATTTTATTACAACCATAAATGCAGATAATTAATGTTGTTTTTTTTTTTAATTATTTACAGTTCACTTATATTTCAACTAACTACGGCTTCATAAGGAAAGCCGTTATAATGTTTTAAAAACTACCTTCGGTGCAGGTTCAGTGAACATTATTTCTCAAATAAAATTATATGCATACAGTTTTGATCTTAAATTAATGGGTTTTTATTGAATGTACCATACACTGAGAAATACTTTACTGAATTACAAAAGAGCCTTCCCCTATATAAGGTAATGTTGAAATTTCCTACAGTAATTAATTGAACAAATTGATAAATATCTTAGACAAATACATATATAAAAAAAAAAAAAAGAGAAAGTTACTTGATGAAAGAACTTAACCAACATTTTACTGAAAATTTTAGTCAAAAGCAGAACAAACGCTTTTTCTAGAATTTTTAAATATGAGTCGTATTGTCACATCAAGAAAAATATTAAACAAACAATATGCTCATTTTGAAAATTTAACTTACAAATATAAAAAAATAATTTTAATAATTACCTTTTTAACAAATAAGGATCATATGGAAAAAACGCTGGAATCATGGCACCAGCAGTACTTTCTTCGGATTGTGATCGAAAGCCAGCGTACAACAAATTTCTATTATTTCTTTCAATTATTGGATAGACGTAAGCAATTTGATAATTTCGAGCAATATTAGCAAAGTTTTGAACTATATTTTTGTCACAAAATCTTAAAGGATTCAAACGGCATGAGGCTATTCTGTCAAAATTCAGACTCTGAATATATCTGAACCCTGAAAAAAACAAAATAAATAAATAAATATATAACAATAAATTTAAAAAATTAAATTATATCAGAATTACATAGAAATTATAAATTAATTAACTTAACTAATTATAATGAATTAACTCTTTAATTTTTAAATTTAATACTTCATTAAAATCAATTATTTTTATATAATGTAATTTGTTTATATATATATATATATATATATATATATATATATATATCATAAATTTTTTCTAAAAGATTATATTTATATATATATATATATAATCTTTTAAAAAATACATTTATCATTCTTTTATTTAGTATTTTGGATAGATACAAATCTTTAAGGATGTACAGAACTTTGTTTCATATATTAATATTTTTATTTAGAGAAAAAAAAAAATCACATTTGATTATATTATGAAGAACAGAAAGCCAAACAAAAAATAGATTATTGTACCATATAGAAAATTTTAAATGAAATGATATTATAAAATAAAAATTTCTGTTGAGTCTATAAATTAAATTAAATTGTTTTTCAAATTTTCCTTGATTGATAAATATTAAAATGGAAACATACCAAATATAAAAATTAATATACTCAAAAGTAGAAGACTACTAATTTCAATTAAAACACAATTTTATACTCAAATGCCTGATTATTAAAAAATAGAAGCTAGTAAACTACGGCAATATTTTGATTAGAAAACTTTACAAAATAATTTGACATACTAATTTATTATTATAGAAAAATTACCATCGTTCGTCTCCATTAGTTCTTTACTTCTAAAAGCAAACACATAAAATATTGTCTGACAGACACTATGAAAAGTGCCATGAACTTCTATATCTTTTGAAGTATGTGTATCGATATAAGAATGGATCCAACTGCACATTAAATCAAAGCATCCAGTAACAGTACTGTAAAATTGAAAAATAAAAATTCTGAACTTTTTTTGAAAAACAAAAACAATTCAGATCCAATTTTATATTTTATTCATTAAGCACAGATCAAGAATTTTTCAGAAAAAAACAAAATTATAACTATTAACCAATTAACATTAACCATTTTATTTTTAAAAATTCTGTATACTAATTAATTACTTAGCCCTATAAAATATAGCCAGCTAATATGAAAAGACATCAAAATATTTTTAATTTCACATAATAGTCATTTACTTATGAGAAACATGCAATTTTAAGAGGTATAAAAAGTTAGCCATTCCATAAATTCTGTCAAAAAGTGAAAATATTTACTTACTTTATGCTGATGCATTTAGCTCTAGAAAGGAAAGATCCAATATAAAATGCAGATATTTGTCTTAATACAGGAGGAACACTAGGATTTTGAACTTTTTTCCACAAATAATCTAAAAATCCTACAGAAAGTTCTTGCTTAAGTCCACAAATGTAAAATAAAAGATATTGTACATGACAGCTACCTTGAGTTGGTAAAACAATCGCATCAAATATTGTTAATATTTCTTTGTACAGTTTCTTCGTGTTCTCCCAATTAAGTTTTTCACCATCTAAATAATAATAGAAACATCATTTAATTCATAAATAAATAATATTATTCAAGCGTGAGAGAAAATAACTATATCAGGTTTTAAATAATCATTACTACAGGAGTTAACATTTTATTAAAAACACATCTCAAATATAGTTGAATTTATAATAATAATGGTATTGTACTTACTATTCAATCATAAAATGCCAAGATATTTGAAATTTAATATAGTTAAGTTGTTAATACTCAACTTTAAAAATATCTTATGTGTGCCAATATATCCAGCAGTTTTATTAAAACCTCTTTTCATTATTCTTCCCCTTTTGAAAGATAATATTTTTATGTACTCTAAATCTATCAAAGTAATAGAAAATTTTGAAGTAGCATTTTTTCTATGGCATCATCCATTTTGTTTTTGTTTTTTTTACTTCCTAATGTGCATATGCAACGCAACAGTGCACTAATGTACATGCAATTAAAAAGCATAATGATGGCAGTTTATCCTGTTATATAAAAAACAAACATGACAGGAAAAAATGATGAGATCCACTATTTATGAAACTAAAACATTTATGAAATGGAATAGGAATGAAAAAGAATTATAATATCAACTAAAACAAATTGATAAATTGAAAATATCAACACAATATTTTCTGTCAGTATAAAAGCAGTTAAAAATAATCAATTATTAGAATTTTAATAATTAAACTTATATTTACAAGAAAATTAAATATATTTAAAGGTAAAAGCCATATTTCTACAAATAACTTTAATCAAGTTTTTATTTCTACTATATTTGGGATAGAAAATTCATAGATTTTTAAATGCAATGGAAAGCAGTCAGAGTCAAAAAAACACAACATTAATGTTAGTTATAACAAAACAGCTGCAAATAGAAACACTATTATGTAGCTTTTATAAAATGTCTTTTTTATAAATTTTTACATACTTTGGAGATAATTTTTATAATTTATTTCTTTTTTAACACTTTATTCTTAAAATAAAAATCTAATTGTTCTTAAATTAATAATATTTAAAATTCTTAGACAAAAAGAAGAATTCTAATACGTGAATTATGAAGTAAATTGAAACAAAAGCATACATTACAAAAGTGTAACTATTTTTACCCGAGAAAAAGATTTGAAGGATGAATACAATTCTAAATATTCTGTGAATATTTGAGGTTTATTATTGCAAAATATGCAACTATTTTATTGTTATATAAAAATGAAGCACAAGTACATATGCTAGGCATGTCATGCGATTTATTTTATTCTTCTATTACATAAATAATACAATCAAATTATTAGATTTTAAATATCCTTTCTTTAGGTAATTGGATAGTTGCAATTGTAGAAAATTATCCAATTCATCATTTTCACAATTTAGTAGTACTATGGTTTTGAAAGAACTATAAATGAAAGAGGATAAGTTGTGCAAAAACTATTTTTATTATTTTTAAAATTGCGACTAACGAGCACATGCAAGCTAATAATGGAAAGTGAAAGTGTGTGATTTCCAATATGCAAAATATTCTCTAATAACCATATCAATTTAATTTATTATTAGAAAATACATTTTTTACATTGTAATTTACTTTATTTAATAAACGCTATGATAAATGTTAATCTATTGTAAACAAGACTAAACATGTAATAGGTAAAAAAACCTATTATTCAACATTCAATTCTATACTTAGATCATGATATAGATTTAATCAAGCAGTGATTTGAATGATAAGAATTAGTGATAAAAACGATTTCATAACTTGTAAGAATTGAATTAGAAAAATGATCAAATGATGCTTTAACAAGTTCTTTAACCAAATAAAGTGTCTTTGACCAAAAATACAAAAATCTTATATTTTTGTTTTAAGATAAATATTAAATTTTTATTCAAGAAAAATATGAATAAAATTGAATTGCGGATAATTCAAAAAGAAAAAAAATCCTCCTTACAAGATTACTATTATTATAATCATACTGTTTCAAACTATGAAAGTTGTTAGACTTATACAAATATATTAAAAATTATGACTTTGATTGCTTTTCCCAGAAGTTTTTTGTCATAAAATATAATTAACATGCAAATTATATTGTTAATGGATATGATATTTATAAGCATAAAATAAATAGAAAGTTTCTTAAAAATTATTTTTTAAAAAAAAAAAAAAGACTAAATATATTTTGTATGTTAAATAAAATATTCTAGGAAGTATTTTCTAAAACAGTTTTCTTAATTATTCTTTTAAAGCTTATTATTAATTTAAAACAAACATATAATACAATAAAGCATATCTAAGAATCAATTCATACCATGTGAAAAATACTTGATAAATGTAAACAAACAATTCATTGCAATATCCAGGGTATGGGCTAGAGGCAATGCCATTTGATCTACTTTTATATCAGATGTTTCCAGCTCCATTTCTTGACCCTATAAAAATTCCAGAAGAAATATTTTAAAAATTTTGGTTCAATGAAAGTTTGTAAGAGAACTTTTTCTGGATGGTACCTTTTTTTTTTTTTTTTTTAATTACAGCGCTTAATCTTATCTAATGCTAAACTATATGAGAAGAGCAAAGACTCGTATGAAAACTGAACACACACACACACACACCACATCCGATTTTATAAGGAACTTTATTAAAATCAAAATTGATTTTACATTTTTTTGTAGTGACTAATATCTACAGCATTAGAAGTAATAAAACTAATTAACTCATCTACTTAGGCATTTTAATATTTGGTCATAAATAAATGATTACAATCTGAAAATTTTGCTTACAATTATGAATGCATTGAAATTTTTAAATTATAGCAGGGCACCTTTATTACATAAAAAGTGGTTTGAAAAGCAATAAATGATAATGTAAAAAAGCAATCTACTATAAGAACTGTGTAAATGGATAAATACTCTGAGAGACTATTTTCATTTGAAACAGAATGGTGCTTGATTTTTCAAGTTTCACTGAATTAGATTTTATGAAAATGCTTAACTGACAACAAATAAAATGATACTTAAAATAAATTTAACAAAATTTTTATTCATAGCAATAAAAAAAATACTTAAAATTAAAATTTTTAAAGAAATGGTAAAACTAGTAAATCATAAATATCATTAAGTTCATCAAATTTTCATCATTAACAAAAAGAATTATTTTCAAAACAAAATTACTCACCATTACTTGATTTTTTTCCTCTCTTTCTAATTCATATTTTTCAATCATACTTTTTGAACAATATACCTACATGAAATAGAAGCAGAAGAAAAAGAAAATTCAACAACCTTCTTTTTTAAAAATAAGAATAATTATTGTTACAAACATATTTTTTAAGATATTTCAAAACATTAAATTAATGAATATACTTTTAAATAACATAAATCCTCACACATTTATATTCAAAAATAATTCCAAATTCTTGGTAGTTAAAGAATAATTTCATAACAGAACAATAAAAAATTTTTACCACCTAAAGTTGAGCTTTCATTAAAAAGCCATACAACTTACAAAATAATTTCATTGTTTGAAAATATTACTTTTTAATGTAAGAGCATTTAACATTATTTTTACGAAATTAGAATTTTGATGAAATATCAATGTGCAAAATATAATTGTTGAAATAATCTTTCTTTATATCATTCAAAGATACTCTTTAATTTGAATGAAATATTTATGACTTTTAACATTTTTATTCTTAAAAAAAACAATGCATCATTATCAGAACATCATTCTACAGAAAATATATTTTTATAACAAGTATATTAGATTCAGCATAAAAAGATTTTAAAAATGACAATACAATAAAAACGTTCATAAAAGATAATAATCATTATCATCTACAATACATTTATCCCTATAGCTTAAATTGACTTATTAAAGGCCTGAAAACTTTTGAGTAATTTAGTTATTTCAAAATTTGATATTTTATAATTTCATAAAATACATCAATACAAAATATATTCTTACATCTATTTCGATAAGTCTTTTAATTATGCAATCTAAAATCAGATGTCTTTTAGTTGGTAAATAAGAGCATATAGTCAAGAGATTTTCAATGTAATGCAAGATTATACATGGAGGCCTCTGTAGGTAGGGAAACTTATTCATAAGAACTGCATAAAATGTATCCCACGACCTGAAAAAAGATGGTGTGTGTGTGTATATATATATATACATATATATACATATAAAACTGAATAAAAATTCTAATTTACAAATGAAATTATATATATAATTTATATATAGGATAAAACTTAAAAATTTTTTTACAAAATGAAATTTAATTTAGGTATTAAGTTTTTGATATTTAATTTGAAACTTACATTAAATAATAATAATAAACATGTAAAATTATTTTAAAATCATCTTACATAAACTTTCCCACAAATTTTAAACATTTTTAAGTTTCTTATATTTTAAAAAAAGAAATTATACTTGATATTTTAAATTTCTCTCCTTGTTCTCATTGCTCAACATTTTAATAAAAAATTTATGAAATTATTTTAATCTGTATATATTAAAATTATATACAATACTTACATAGGTATTAATTCATTGATGCGTCTTAAGAGGCTATGGAGATTTTGCAACATTTTACTTTCTTCTTCGGTTACACTTTCTTTCTCTGCTGAAACTAGTGTTTAAAAAAGAAAATTACATAATAAATAATCTTTTAATGAATGTTTTGGTTACTGATTTGACATAATCAGATAAAAAAGTTAAGTTGAAATTTGCTTGAAGCAAATCTCAACTTATCATGTGAACATTCGAGAATGGATGAATAAACTCAAGACTATATCAATGTGTAATAGTGCAATATATATATATATATATATATGAAGCAATTGATTGAATAGTTCAAGAACTCCATGAAGAATGAATTGTTCAAGAATAAAAAGAATATACAAAAAGAAGATAAATGTAGTTATAAATAAAGAATGAAGTTTTGAAATTCTACAAAAAACATTATCACATACAAATACTCAAAAAATATATCAAAGTTTGGACATTCTAGGCATATGTGAAGAATGAAGTATTCCAAATTTTACAAGAATCCTTAACATTCAATAACCAAGAGAATATATCAAAGTTTGAAAATTCTAAGCATAAACGAAGAATGAAGTATTCCACATTCTACAAGAAACACCATAATATTCAATAGTTAAAAGAATATATCAAAGTTTGAAAATTTTAAGCATAAATGAAGAATGAAGCATTCCAAATACAATAAAAAGCACTATACAGCTCAATAGGCACCGGAAAATGCCAAAAGTGATAAATATGAAATTTCAAGAAGAAGGAACTGATCAACGCACTACGAGTACTTATAGCCATTGGAAACACAAATGTTTAAAATCCAAACCAAAACATGAAAAGTGATTCAAAACCACACTATAAAACACTTCAAACAAAGAAGCCAAATTCTCCAGAAAATTCCTTAAGACTAACGTTATTCATGAATCATTTCAAGAGTTAAGAGGCCCAAAAATACCATTTTCCCAAAATTTGCAATGGGGTTTTATTTGCTTGACCCTCATTTTCGGATAACATCACAGACCCCTAACCAGAATAACATCATGTTCACACATGATAATTTAACAAGAAGCAAATATTAGAATAAATTGTAATAGCACAATATAATAAAGAGACAAATTTATTTTTCTAGATCCATAACATACTATTTTTTACTAAATGAAATTTTTTTATTTGAAATATCTTAAAACCTACCTTTAAGAAATACAGATATTATAGAATGAAGAACCAACTTAAGGTAAAATGGATGAGCTGTTAACAGATTCAGAATTAGTTCTTCATACAATTTGACAAAATTTTCGTCCTTACTATACCATTCTATTCCCTAAATTTTGAAACAGAAAAAGTCAACTTACAATAAACTTTTAATAGTATTAATAATTAGATCTAATAAGATGTAATATATTTACTAGCATGTTTAATTTTTCATACAAGATGATATATAATATATTTAGACATAATAACATTAACACACATAATCTACACATATAATATCTTACCAACAAATGTAAGAGTAGAGGTTCATTTTTCTTATTAAAAAATAGAATATTGTCCTTTAATTCTTTAATCCATTTTAAGTAATCCTGTAAAATTGAAAATAATTACACAAACACATATAGGTAAATGGCTAATTTAAACAAATCAATTTTACATCAGTTATATTTCAAATAACCGATTATTATATAAAATGGAAAAAATAAATTAATATAAATGAAAGCATATTTATGAAAATTTGTTATTAACAGATGACATTTATGAGAATACAAAATTACCATACAATTAATAAAAATAAATACCTACCTTTTAGCTTGACAATGAGAAAAAATTAGATTCAATAATATTTTAAATCATGGGCAGTCATTTAAACCTATTACATTATATTAGAGCAGCAGAATTCAATTTTTTCATACAAGTTTTAAAAATTAATTTCTTTTTTTTTTATTTTTGGATTTTTATAAAAATAAATTTCATAACATTTTAGAAAAATTACTAAAATTTAATATTTACTACAATAAAGGATGACTAAAATTTTTTGTTTTTCAACTCAAAGTAATATTTTAGAAAATAAGGAATACACATTTTAATGGGTAGATGAGGTTATTTTTCAAACCCAAAATAGACATAAAATAATAGGCTTTGTTATCATTATTATTTCATAATCGTAAATATATTCAAAACTGGATAATTTAAAGAAGTAATTAAACAATGCTAAGTAAAAAAATAATTTACAGATATTTGAAAACAAAAGAAAGCATGAATTTTTAATCAAATATTGCTTATTACTATTCATAAATAATAATTATCCAAACTTGGGAAACAAAAAATAAAAATCCTTACTGTGGGTTCTCTCTCAGAAATTGCTTTAAGGATCAAGTTTAATCTATAAGCATATGATGCTTCACCTTCCTCCTGAATGAATTGAATAATACTTTCTTTATCAATAGATAAATCAAATCTTACTCTAGGTGAAGACAGACTCTTCAAAGAACTATTCATTGGGGTTTTGAGGATAGGTACTAGCACCATTGTTTAAAATAATCTAAAAAAATATACAGAATATTATATATAATTATCATATACATCAAACAAGAATTTTACAAAAGAATTAAGACAAATATAGCATATGTAAAAGGTAACATTATAGTTGACGAAAGTTTATAGCTACATTTAATGAAACAAAGTAAAATAAATTAAAACTGTTGACCATACATAAGACTTTTTTTCCTGTTTCCAGTATCCAGAATTTATTAAAATTTATATTTTTAAGTAATAAATATAATAATTAATTTTTTTCCAATGGAATTTAATAACTTTAAAATAGGAAAATTGAAGCCCTTTTATTGATACTCTAAATATTTTCGATTAAGTTCTAACATATTCATAAATGTTTTTTTTTGGTAATTTTCCTATGTGCCATTATTTATAAAATGACATTTATTTGAATTTATTTTGATTATGAATAACCTATTGATTGTTTAAATTGTTTTCATCAGAATATTATTAATGGATGACATATTTTTATAGAATAAAAGTAATTACTTACATTTAGTATTTATCATATGATTTTCTACTCTTTGGTAAATATTAACAAAACACACACAAAAGAAAAAAAAAAAATGACTTTTTGACATAATTCCAAACTCTTAGTAAAAGTCTTCTTAAATGCCGTAAGAGTTCGTTTTTAAAAAATTTTGGATAAACAAAATTCTTTATTAAAAAAGTAATAAACCTGTAGCGAAATTTACATGCTGTATATTCAAATTTTAATAAATATAATTTCTATTATAGAATTTTTAAAAAGAGAAATACAACTAGAAATTATTTCTTTTACTTAATTTAAATTTTAATTTAACCCACATGAATTTTGTTTCTATACATGTAATAAATCAGTTTTGTAAATATAAAAAAATCATATTTTTGTATAACTTATTTCAAAAGGATTTTTTAGATGTGTTTTGCTTATATTCATAAAATAGAATTACTTCATGCAAAACAAAGTTCAGAATAATGTTAATAAGCAAACATCCAATTATCTCCCACGTAATCAGCAATTTACAGAGTTAATATAGCATGTACTTTAGTACAAATTAACTCTCAATTTAAATGTTTAAATTTTATAGGACAAAAATAACCCTGACATCAGGTAATAATAGATTAATTACTTTATGTAAATAACATGCATGTAAAGCTAAAGTAAGCACACCAAATTATTTCAGTAAAATGTTTTATCTTAATAGTAGAAAATAACACAAAGATAATTAACAGGATGTAAAAACAAATTTATTTGATAGTAAAGTATAAAAAATTTTACTTGAAGGGTAAAAAAAAAAAAAACATATTGCATTACAAATAATTTTTGATATCTTTAAAAAGCCATATTTGTTGCATCATTACTAAATGGATCAACACATTTAAAATCTACTAATACTTAAAAAATATATTGTGCTTAAATACATAGAAAGCATATGCTTCCAATTCTTTAGGTTAACAAAAGACTTGCTAAAATATCTTAAATCTGCATCCTTAAACCTAATCAGATGTGGCAAAGGTTCCCTATTGCAAAATGAATATATCCATTTATATTCATTTTGCAATAGGAACCTTTGCCCCATCTACTTTTGGAATATATCAAAAAATAAAAATATATATCATGCATATTAATAAAATAAAAAGAAATTTGATATATTTTAGGCAATATTTTTTTAAAAAATTGTTTTCCAGTGGTGAAAATAATTTTCAAATACATTCTACAAAAATGCTGCTGGAATATCCTTTAATTAAAATTCACACAGTTAAAAAGTTAGGTTAAAATATTTCCCAAGATAAAAAGAAACGTTTTTTTTTTGCTAATTCTCTTATCTCAAGGCTATATTAAAAGTTGGCATATTAAAATAAATCAAATCAGAGTATATCTGTATTTTAATTTTACATCCATAAAAGTTAATACTCTGTAATGCCTGTGTACATTCCTAATTGAATTTTTGAAAAAAATTATATCATAGAAAGATTACTAAATTTCTTATAGTAATCCAGGTTATTTCACAGATTAATAAAAGATAACATATAGAGGTACATTTTTTTTTTTGTGTTTTGTCAAATCCTCAGTGTCCCGCAATGCGTGACGGACATCCCATGAGTACTTATGGATGGAGAGAAAAAAGGTAGCGTTTGTTGTGATGCACCACCTGTAGATAAAAGTCTAACTTGGCTCTGTATTGCTGAAAAAAAGGAAGGCAAAAAGCCTTGCAGGTAAACTTTTAGGAGGAACTACCCCACATTTGCATGTTATATGGAAGAAAATCCTGGAAAACTCCTACTAGGTAGTCTGACTAACGAGGCAAGATACTGAATATCACAAATGCCATCGACTCTCCTCATTTTTTTTGAAACAGTGTCCACAGCAAAAATCGCCAACAGATTGAACCCCAGCAACTTACATTGCCATTGAGCCATGCACACATTTTCTATATCAGAATACACAGAAATAAACACTAGTCAAATTTACATAACTGAGAAAATGTTAATAAATAAGGTAAATCTATAAAAAATTAAATCTGAGATGCAAATAAAGCTGTCTTCAGGATGAAATAAATCATTGTTGAAAAATAAACACAAATCCAAGATAATCAACAACAAAACTTACAGCAGAATTGCAAAAATGTCATGGGATTCATGTAAGTTAAAAAGCAGTTCGAAGAACAATTCAATGAGACAAACATCATCGCAAAATGCAATGAACAAATTTTTTTCTTATTGTAAAGAAAACTTTTGCACTTCATTTCCAGAGATATTACAAAAATGCTTTTTTATTTCATGTACAGATTTTTTGTAATGAAAGCAAATATATATTCAACTAATAGTTGCATATGAGGGAATCGGAGGATAAGGGTGCATGTTATTCATTTGGTACTGGTGAGTTTAAATTTATTAATAACACAAGGGATCAGTTTGAATACATATTTATTTAAAGAACTTAAAATCCTCAATCGATAATCAAGCTCCATAGAATGACTTCAAATTCTATCACTAGAAAAATCTTAAGCATAAATGTTTGATAATGGTTACTTTACAATAATAGTGAATGTATTATTAAAAAACCTCTTAACCACCAAATTTAATCTCAAGAAAACATATTTGATCAAAATTAGAAAATAAAATATTTCCTCAAAATAGCAGTTGAAATGTGGAAGGAAATACATTCTAAATTTATTAAAAATTAGTTTAAATACATAACAAAACATGTGTTTTTAAATCCCATGAATATACAATTAAGTATTGAAAAATTTTTAATAAGCCCTCTAAAAATTTAGACTAATAATCTTTTTTATGAAAACTTGGAAAACATTTGAAAGAAACATTCATTCCTTCATCTTCTGATATATTAATGTGTAATGAATTTATTCAACTTAATTATAAGAGAATAAACACAAAATGAAAAAAAAAAAACTGTTCATATTAAATTATTTCAAAGCATATTGCTATTTAGTAATTTTTTTTGTAACTGAATTTGTATAAATACTCATACCACATGAGAAAACTTATGTAACACACTGTAAATGAAATAAGGATAAAATGAATAATTCACATAAAAAATAAGATATTCCACAATAATATCCAATAAAGACTATAACAATTAAGAATGGCAATATACTGTTAACAATTTTTATAGTATAATTATTAAAGCTGAAAGTAAAAAAAAAAATCATTAAATCATTTAATTTCATCCCACAAATTAAATACTGTCATTACAACAAAAATTTGTAATCAGAAATATTCAAAATTAAGTAGCATAAAATAACATTAATTCTTGCAATGTAAATCACAAAATTTAGTAGCGTTTGAAGAAAATTAATTACTTTTGAGGTAATATAATATAATGTAGAAGAAATATATTACTTACATTTATCTTCAGTGCGTTATTGAATGATAATTAACATTTGATCTTATTCTGCAATTTTTGTTATGAACAGCCAACGTGTTGCGGCATGAGAAAGGCTCAAGACAGATCGTAAGCATCTTTTTTCCCCTATAGAATCAGAGTTTTCCCTAAATGTTTCCTTCTTAAGTGCAAGAGGATCGTCACAGCATTTTTCCAGAGTGTGGCTGAGAGATTACTTTCCATTGTATGTTATTATACTGCCGTTGATTTTTATTTTTATTTTCAGCAGATATAAGCAAGAAGGGATAATAACCAAGAAATAATAAAGTATAAAAATGTAATTTTTTTAAATAAACGAAAAATTAAAAACATCTACAAATTTATTTCATGTTGAAAAGATACTTAAAAATGAGCTCTCATTTTTAAATACATTATTACGTATTATTATTATTACGTGCATTATTATTAGTATTATGTATGTAAAAGAAAAAAATTTAATTAAATTTAAAAACTTGGTATAGTTAGGACCAATTGAAGATGCCGTTATTATGAATATAAAAAAAAAAATTCCCTAAATAAAAAAGGCACTTACTCAGAGCAGTAATTTTTTTTTTTTTTCTTTTTTTCTTTAGACTTTCTTTTCCTTTACTACCCTTTTTCTGCAAACCCAGTCACTTTCGGTCATTATGATGTCCGACCATTGCGACCTCTCTGACCATTACGTCGATTCTGCTGTTAGTACAGGAATTAAAATTTAATTCAAAATTCGGCTCACAGATACGCAAATAAATTATGATGTGTTTTAAGCAAGACAAGTGATACTTATCCCGAATAACAACCTGGATGCTTCTTCCCAGAAGGAAGCAATCAAAAGAAACAATATATAGATGGTCCGGAGCACAAAGTATAAAGCATTATAAAGTAATTAATTTAGCATCGCATCATAATTATTTCAACATATCATTTCATGTTTTTTTCATAAAATAAAAACAAAGGAACTGTTGCTCCTGTTTTATTTTGAAAACACTTTAATTTAAATTAAAATGGGTGAAAAAACAATAATTACATTTCTGTAAGTGCTAGTTGTGAACATTTATAAATATAATTTACATGTGACACAACTAGAAAAGGGACAAATTTTCAGAATAGGGAAATGTAAAGAAATTGTTTTGAGCGGCAAAAAAAAAAAATAGAGATAAATGTCGCTCATAAGCGAACGAGTCTTTTAGAACGGATCAGCTTGAACAAACGAACGGACGAAGAACTGAAACAAAAGAACGACGTTTCATCTGTCATTTTTTATTAATAGACAAATAGTAAATATAGGAAAGGACCGATTGAAAGTTTCGGATTATTTTTTCGATGACAGGCGAGTCATAAACAACAAAAGACACACCTTAAAAATTCGGATTTTCCTATCAATACGCTAACAGGAAAGGTAGGAAATGAAAGACCGAAATACCCAGATTATTAAGAAAATTTATATAAGAATAAGTATAAGTTTATTTAATATATGAAAATTTAAGAACATTTTCTGAAAAAAGAAAAGCAACAGAAAAAAACATAATAATTTAGAAAATATAATAGAATCTCGCATTTACATAAATCAAGAGATACAAAAATTTTCTTTTCCTTCCGGTATAACTCAATAATTGCTTTTAAAGATAAGAAAAAAAAAAAAAAAATGCCAAATAAAGATTGATTTTTGAAAGGGCCTTGTGGTTGATTTTTTTTTTTTTTTTCTATAAATCGAAAGGAAAACCCCTTTTTAGATTTCGCATTAAAACATGCTCATCAAATGCAATACGTTGTAGATTCCGTCCCCATCTTCTTTGAGTGAATTGAGGGAAACTAAAAACCGTGGAATACATTTTGTTCCGATATATAAAATATAAAGATCAAAGAAACAAGCAGTGCTTTCGGATACAAAGCTCTATCTTTTACTTAGATTTTCGATTTAAATGAAGATGCACGTTACAAGATGGTAACAATATTTCATTCTTTACATTATATCATATTTAAGACATTATATTTTTTGCACCTTACAAGAAACGTATTGCTTTTTATTTTTTTATTTATTTATTTATTTATTTTTTTTATTTTTTTTGGAAACTAAACATGTCTTCTAAAGACGAACTTCTATTAATAGAAATAAAAAAATATAATCTTATCTATAGGATATCAATGGTAAATGGTGCAACAATAAATCTCTGAATGACAATGTATGGAGCGAGATTGGAAAAGCATTTTTGATTAAAAGTAGGAATCTTTTTGTAATGTATCTATATGCTTAATAAGTAATCAATTTCCATTGTAAGGAAATGGAATTTCTTTTATAATAGTGATCTCATAAGGCCCATAAGGTTTCATCTTATTGATTATATTAAATATCAACAAACCTTAGAATAAAAGATATCATAGAATTCAGTTAAATTTTTATTTTCCAATGGTTCATTAAAATTAAGATTTCTTTCAGAATTTCATTTACTAATTCTTTCTAATTAAGAAAGCCTTAAATAAAATTTTTGAGGAAACTTTTCTATGTAACCTGCGCCACATGAACTCCGCTAGATGGGATCAAATTGATTTGTAATTTTCTTGTCCCGTTCAAGCTAAATTCATGCTTAATGTACTACCGAGAGCCTTTAATAGGCCCTCGGATTAATGTTCCCCGGTTTCTGGTTTTTAAAAATATTTGGAATGATTAATAGTCTGATGAAAAATCCTTCATCTCCCAAACAATTATATTAAGCCCAGTAATCCTAAATTTTTTTGGTCCTATCATTAAAAATGCGCAACAGAATTTCTTTCCTCTTATGATGCGCTTCTATAAAAAAACATTATTCGCTTTTTTTTCAATAGACATTGGATTTCACACATCCAATGTCTTTTGTACAAATTTACTTCTATTATATTTCTTTTTTCAAACCTTGTTCTCATCAATTTTCACAATCACACCTGCTCCACCCAGAATAATGTTCTCTTTCAAAATGATATCCATGCATATTTCTGTACAAAAACTTTTCCAATCAGTCACGGTGTTAGCCGCACTTCCAATCTCATCTGTGATATCCGAAATCTTTCATAGCAGTTAGAATCATATTCTTTCAATAAGTCGGACACAGAATATACTTAGCAATCAAATCTTCAAAATGCACCATTCAATAACTTTCAACATAATTTTGCATTCCAAATCTCTGAAAAAAATCGCTATTGTAGCACCCAGACTGTAATCTTAAATAATGCCTGGATCCATTATCCGACAAAATAGAATTCATCAAAACCAGGCATAGCGTTGTAGGATTTCTGTCAGCACACAGGAACAAAAGAATTAGCAAGCGGTATCTATCGCGGTTGAGATCGAAATAACCACCGAACGGAACTAGCGGGAAAATAGAAATCTCCTAGCATCTATCATTACCTAATATTTTCCATAGCTGTAAAAGAAAATATTTCTTATATATGAATTCTAGTTCATTATATTGCTGTGAACAATTCAATAATTATTTATTTCTATTAACAGTACATGTAAATATATACAAATTAGTTACTATAGGATCAGTAGTAGTTCTTGATGCCATGCTTCTATAACTCTAAATGAAAGTATTTGTTATATAAAGGGCGTTTCACGAAGGACCCCTAACTTTAAAAATAAATAACTCGAAATAGGGAAAGAGGGAAGAATAAAACCAATATTATGTTTATTAAAAAAAAACCATACAAATCTAAAACAGAAACTTCAAAATTTTAGATACAAATTAAGGGCCCTAGGTCCTTTAGTCATCCTTAACAAACAACCCACCCATCCTTCAAAAGGAAAAGGAAGATATACCACTTTCCAGATTTTGCACAAAAACATACAAAGCAAACGCAGAACTACGTAGATTTAGTCTCATCTCATCTCTCTTTGTGCAAGGAACTACGGAGCTTATTTTGTTCCAATGTATGATATATGAAGAGCTAAGTAATAAACTACAAAATGCTTTCGTATACAAGGTTCTATATATTTTTGAATATTCGATATGTGCATTATAAAACTTTAACGATACTTAATTTTCTACGAAAAGTATTGTAAGCAACGAGTAATCCCAACTTTCTTTTCAATTTTTTTTTCTTTGTTATAATGGACGTTATTCAAATTTTCTTGTATAACTTCTTGTCCTTGGCGATCTATAGTCGATCACTATCTTCATCTATTCGTGAAGAGATGAATAGATGAATATGTGTATTTATTCTGTTTGTATTGTTCTGTTCTGTATTTATTCTGTTTATTTATTTCCTTTTGATTGTCGGAAATACCATGCAATCCTTTATTCCTTTCAAAATCATATTTCAGGCTCAACATGAGATCTATCGAATTTGAAAAATTATCATAGACTTCTGAATTTTGCAGATTTTAATATAATTTTAATGAATCGTAAGAAAAAATGTTTTTAATTGTTGCACATAATAAATAACGTATTTAAAATATTAATTTAAAGAAATATTAGAAAATCAATGATAAGTCCTGAAAATAGTAGTAAAATCAATACAAATTCAATATATATCATTATTATTTGTTGTTTTTAAGATGGTCGGTTATATTTATTAAGAATATATAAGAAATAAAAATAAAAAACTTTTGTTAAATTTACTAAAATAAAGTATTTTCGAAAAATATTATATCTTTGCATTGAGAACACCATTGCACCTCCGAAAAAACAACTGTATACAAGAAGAGAAGTAAACTACCTTTTAAAAATAAGGGTATAAATTTGAAAAATATTTTCATAAGGTACAGGAACTTTTATGTGAAGTAAAAAAGGCTTTTAGAGCTAAAGCATTTTTTTTTTTCATGTAATCAACCATATTTCTTATTCAAAGGTTATGTTTAAAACAAAATTAATTGAATGATGAATTTTTAGACAAAATGTATTATTTATAAATATTAATTCCCAGAAATGCAATTGTAATTATAGAAAGATTAGCAATATATCGAATCATGTTTTATATAACAGTATAACATGTTTTATATAACATTCTAGTATTCTTTGAGAAAATAATGAATGGTAACAAGAATTTAGTGAAACGCATTAGAAACAAGTAATATATAAAAATTAAAGTCAATTCCTACTTTTTTTCCCCTTTATATTGCAGAAAAGTCCTTTACAAATAAAGCTGAAATTTTCCTCTTACATCTGGCGCCATCTATTATTAGATGCATGCAACTTATATCTAAAAAAACCTAAAATTAATTAATTAAATTTAATTAATGAATTAATATTTAAAAAAAAAACTGTATTAACATCAAATGTCATCCACTATAAATTAAAAAAAAAATTTTGATCTTGAGTGAAGGAATAAAAAGTATTTTATTAATGATTGAAAATTTGAACAAGATATATATAGGGAGAGTGTGAAACTAATAGTAGGAATTGAAAAAAATATAACGTTTTCTGAATGTATTTGTTAATGGTAAAAGCTTTTGCAGAACATAATAATTTTATAACATTTTTTTTTAAGTATTTATCATTGCATTTATAATATTATTTAAAATATTTATATTCATGAAATGAATCTTTGGTAAATATGATTCAATATTTTATATGAATAAATATGTATTATAGAACGTTTTTCATATATATACATAGATACATGCAAATACCTTGTATAAAGAAAAGTTTCCGGATGAAAACAATTTCAATAAGTAAAAAGAAAAAAGGATTATCTTCATTAAAAGAAATGGAAAGAAAAATTACAATGAAGTTTATAAAGAATAAAAAAATAATGTTGTTAGATTAAATTCAATTCCTGAAATTTTTGGTATAACTTAACTAATTGGGGGGAGAATTATAAATTGAAATATGTAAATAAATAAATAAAATATTGTTTTCATAAGAAAAGAAAAGTTTGTTCAAATAAAGCAAAAAAAAATAAAATAAATAAATAAAAATAAAAATTAAAACTATTATTTTAATTATTATTTTAAAAAATTTAATTATTAAAACTATTATTTTAATTATTATTTGAAAAATTAAATTATTAAAACTATTATTTTATATATTTATATAAAATTAATATTAAAATTATTATTTGTAAATTAAAAACACGTATCAAAAATTATTTAACACTTATCCTGAGTTGATAATTTAGCATGTAAAAGCAAGTTTTTAACAAATTGAAATTTCGTGTTATAACAGAATGGAGCCAATGTACAAGATTTGTGTATGATAGAAAAGGAAATAAAATGTAAATTAAAGTGATTGGGGAGATAGTTAGTTATATACATTATTTTGAAATGAAATAGAATTATTTTTGGGGTGAATAAAAAGAATTAGCGTAAATTCCTTAATAAAGATGTCATAAAGATATCATTCCTTAATAAAGATGTCATAAAGATATCATTTTAATAAAGATATCATTTTAACTGTTTTTGCTTCGCAAAAATAGGCTAAATAGTGGTTATTTCTAAATTATTGGTAATGTATGCAAAAATATTTGTATCAACAAAGTTAAAGTCACATCGATTTAATAGACAGAAACAACTATGAATGAAGAAAGAATAAATAAATTAATAGAAAGAAATACCATTGAACAATTTTTTTTTTTAAAATTAAAAAAGATTTAAAAATAAATATACGTTTTGGAATATAAAATTCAAAATAAACTCAATGTGTATCATGAGTAATAACGATGAGTAAAATTTCTTAAGACTTTTTGTTCAATATTTATCAAAATTCAAATAGAATGTCTGTGGAGGCTGTGCAAGTACAAGACATGTATATGACAGTAAATAAAATACAAATGGGAGCGAAAATGGTTTAATAGATAAATAGATGTATACAATATTTCGAAATAAAATAGAATTATATGAGGATTAGAATAAGGTTAATTAATATAAATTTATCATAAAAACCATCATCTTAACTAATTTGTTTTACAAAATCATAGTCATTTAAAGGTATTAAGTGGTAATAATTTCAAGTGGTAATCATTTCTAAGTGAAAAAAATAAAATGATTGCTAAAAATTTTTTATCTACTAACAGTTATAGGATTTTGCTTAATAAAATAGAATCGAGTATGAAGGAAGAAATATCATTAGAAATAAATTAATAAAAAACATGTTTTCTTTTTACATGTTGAAAATTCATTGTGAGTTGAAAGAAAATTTGATGCCCATTTGAATTAAAAAGTACATTTATACAACAAAAGTTTTCATATTTTTATGTAGGTAATTATTTAGTTAAGTACACACACACACCCACACACACACACACACACACACACACACAAGCACACATACACACACAAGCACACACACATAACATTCATTCGTTCACACACATTTTTTCTTTATTCTGTCTACTTTTTTTTTTCAAAAAAACTTACATGTTAAATCTTTCAATATAAGTGTTTTGTAGTAGTTAATATTGAGTAGAAATTTTTAAACCAATATCGTGTCTTAAAGGAAATGTGAGAGGTTTTAAGGAAAACTATTAATGAAAAACAAAGATTTGACGTAATTAAATTCCTACTAATTTAATAAAAAATGTTGTAGCTCATAAGGAAGAAGCATAACTTAGACGAAATGAAATTATATATTGATTTAACAAATCGCATTAAAAAATAAAATGTATAAAAAGAAAAAAATCATTTGCTGAATTAATTATTTTTAAACGAAACAAAAAATAACAAATAAAATTAAATTGTAAAAATAAAAATAAATTTTTAAACGCATTGGGAAAAAAAAATTCTTTTACCTGAAATAAATGTAGTAAAATGTAACAAATACAAATGAGATTTAAAAAAATCGAATTAAAAATTAAAATGTACAAAAGAAAAAAATTATTTGCTAAAGTAATTATTTGTAAAATAAAAGAAATAAAAAATAAAATTATCAAAAGAAGAATAAAATTTGTAAAAAAAAATAACAATAATAAAATAAATTTCTTTCACATAATAAACTTTGTGAAATAAAAAAGGACAAATTATAAAAAAAAATCAACTAAAAAAAAAAAATGAATTTTGCAAAAAAATAAATAAATAATTAAATTACTTTTCCAAATATGTTTTATAAAATAATCTAATTAAAAAAAATCAAATTAATAACTTAAAAAAATATTTGAAAATTTTTCAAAAACAAATTTTACAAAAATAAAAAAAATTTTGTAAAAAAAAATAGTTCTATTCCTTTACCAAATAAATTTTTATAAAATAATCCAATTACAAAATCAAATTAAAAAAGTGTCGTATACTTTCAAAAAAAAAAAAAAAAAAAACGTCATCTAATAGTACAACATTCAATGTTGCCACTGGGAAAAAAAAGTTTCAGAGCAAACTCCATCTACCAAGATGGCCTCTCATCACAAGCTTGCGTGCGCTTTTTTCTATAATGCCGTCATTATAAATCTGCGGCTGAAAATTTTTAATCAATAGCAGAGTAAGAGTCAAAACTTCCAATCAATCTTAAAGGTATGAATGGAACAGAACAAAATGTGTTGACATGATAATCCCTTTTCACAGTTATTTTATCTCTGATTTTTGTATCAGTGACCTTTATTCTTTATTTTTGTAAGAAGGATGCTATGAGAGGTAAAATAAAAGGATTGTAAGTAAATACTTAACTTAGATGATCAAAATATAGGTATCAAATTAAAATATTAGGTGAGAGCTTATTTTAATAGACGAATATTTTTTTGTTG
>BPLR01020496.1:0-21141 GCA_021605095.1 Caerostris extrusa | reverse complement strand
TTTGTGCACACTTTAGGCTAATTAGACAGGGATCTACAGTATAATGTGGGTCTCCGGGCCACTAATAAACGTCCATGCTACCACCGGGATTCGAATCTGAGACCTGTGCCACCAAAGGTCCAGGCGCTGGCCAATTTGGCCATCAGGCCAATTGCTGCCTTCTGAAAAAGAAAAGATAGAGATAATTGAGAGTTAGAGAGTTATTAATAGAAGTTTTTGCATACCGTATTTTGGTCGTCCGTTATTTTTTCTCCCTAGCGCGCGCATGCTCATAGGAAATTGCACATGCGCAACTGTAATAATGTTTCCTATGAGCATGCGCGCTAGGGAGAAAAATAACGGACGTCCAAACACGGTAATAAGCTGTTCTCTAAAGAAAGCATTCCGTATCGATAGTTATACAATCGATACATTCCATATCGATAGCCTGGTAGGAGTTTTCGGGTTTTCTCAATACTCGCGGCCGGTATGTTCAATTGGCTAGTGCTCAGGCCACAGGCCTCATGTTTTTATCCTTGCTGTAGCATGAATGTAAGGAAGGGGTTCGTAGTCGTTAAACTGTATCTCCCGGTCAAATTAACAAAGTGTGCAGAAAATGACCGTAGGGCAATACACCATGCCAGACCAAATCATATCCATTTATGCGTCGATGGGGTGTTCCCTGGCATACATGAGAATAACAGAGACCCACGAGGTGGTATAGAAGAAATTGCACTTACACGTAATAGGGTTTTATTTTTAAAAAAATATTGATTTAACTAAAGGATTCTTTTAAATTCGAAAGAAAAATGTTTATATTTACTAATATAAAATGCACACTCGGGGAATTCATGAATTACTGTCATAACTCTTCTCTTCTCTCCATTCAGGAGGCCGGGAAGACTGACGAAGGCCTGTCCTTCCTCAGTAGAGGTGAAACTGAACTGAAGATTGACAAATCTGGCCTGCAGAGATACCTGCCCCAATGTCTTCAGTTCGCCTTTGCAGAGAAGAGCGCCGAGAGCCTGTGTACAGGGAGTACTGGGATCGAGAAGCGGCGGAACACCAAGATACTTCTCCTGGTCCTGGCTCTAGTGGACATCGTCCTGCTCGCCACATATGCGGCCACCATCGGGACCGGACGATTGGCCAGACAAGTTACCTTCCTGTTGGGAGCGCTGCTCATCCCTAGTGGTAGGAGTTTTTGTGGTCTTCTGTTACTTTGCATTGCTTCCCTCTAAGTAGAGTTGTTTTTATACGAGTTTGCATCATAAAATTTATTTACAAGCATTTTTTGTTCTAATGCAGCTTGCAAACACTTGGATAATAGTTGTTTAAGGCAAAGAGCTGCACCGACGTTACTCACTTAGCACTACCCAACAGGGGCGTGAAGCTTGAAGATAAGCTACGGATACGGAGTAACACACAATACCCCGACACTCTACGATCCTGTTAGACCGGGACCTATGGTTTAAAGGGGTATCCGAGCCACTATAAACATCCATGGCACCACCGAGACTCGAACCCGAATCCTGGGGCACCGGTTCAGGCGCTAGTCACCTGCCATCAAGCCTTGGATTTCGAACCACTAACAAACAACCATGCCACCTCCAGTATTCGAACCTGAAGATTGTCGTACTAAAGGCCACATGCTGGCCAATTGGCATCGGACCTTCTTCAATACTGTTATTTTTAATATACACCTAAATAAACCACCATTATTGCGTTTATCATTTCCTTCACTAATTGACATTTAAATATGCTGCAGATAATATTATTTAATGATTACCATAGTTAACATTCTCGAAAGTACTCTATCAAAAGTTTATTATTTTTTTCTTCTGGAATTGTTATTTTAGGCCTGATGGTTGAGTGGATGCGCTCGTTGCCACAGGTTTCAGGCTCAAATCAGATGATGTCGTGGATGTTTGTAATGATTTGGAATCCCACTTTATACCGTAGGTCCTGTTCTAATATGATCTTAGAGTGTTGCAGGGGTAATGTTTTCGTCCGCAGCATATATTCAAGCTGCACATGCCCCTTGGGTGGTGCTAAGTGAGTAACGTCGGTGCAGCCACTTGCTTGTGGCATCAAGATAACTGTCTAAGTGTTTCCGTTGCATTAGAAAAGAGTATTGTTATTTTATCTGAAATAAAACTTACACCCATATTACCTATATGGGAAACCATCTAAGGTTGACTATCTATATACTTTAGAAACATCTAGATAAAGACTTTTTGAATTTTCGGAAAACCAACTACTATCAATCTCTACCTTGGAACGAAATCTTACATTTTTGGGGTTGCTTCTCAAAAAGCAAGAAATAAAATGGGCTTCTTACAAAAGCAATCACTTTCAAATACGTGCTCTTACTAAAAAGAGAAACATTTAATTTAGAAATGCATGTAATTGTATTGGTTCAGGGTCTGAATGGCCGAGTGTGTAGCACTCTGATGCTCGGTGCCACAGGTTTCGGGTTTGAGTCCCCAGCGATTCTTGGATGTTTGTAATGGTTCGGAATCTAGCCGTAGGTCCCAATCTCATATGACTGTAAGAGCGTCACTGAGCCTGGTCAGACTTCTCTCACCCATATCATTCCCAAACTGTATAGTGGCAACTTAACTCTAGGTACAGTGATGCGATGTGGTGTGGTGTATTAGCAGTAGTGGTTCATAATCCATTTTAAACTTTAAATCCTTGTCTAATTAGCCAATATGTGTTCGAAAATGACGGTAGAGCGACAAATCAAACCAAATCCATTAAGTTAAAAAAGCATGGGAATAACCCTTTTCTTGGTGATCTTCTTTTCCATAAAACTACCCCCTCATAGTGATATCGCCCATTAACTTAAACCAATCCCCAAATACCTTAACACCAAACAGCCGAAAAACACAGTAACACAATTATGTGGGGGAGTTGAAAAAATTGAATATCTGGAGGAGCGTCTTAAGACTGTGGCGAGGATCGATGCTGCCGGCAGATGGCGCGCGGCGTTCCCCCCCTCCCTCTTCGGGGAATGGGTCGGGAGCCGGAGTCCGGGAGAACCAGGTGAGGTGTTCAGGGAAGGGGCGAGCAGTCATGGCCCGCCGCCATGGAGGATGATCTACCGCTACATGTACTATATGAAATTTGGTCAAGAAAACACTAAAGGGAAAAGTAAGTGCTCTCTCTCGCAGATCCTGTGGTCCCATTTTTTGGGGACATACTAGTATTTTGGCTGTTAATCATATAATTAACCCAGATTTTTTTTTATTCATTTGCAAAAGGATTATTTTTCTTGTTATATTAAAATCATACACCGGAAAATATGTATTTATTATTTGTTTTGGTGAGTCCATGTTCTAGATTTTGCTAAGATTTGTGATGGTACTGATCTCAAATATATTTAAGCAATAAAATCTTAACAATAAAATTTTGTTTCTTACTCTAATGAATCAAATTTGTTGACTAGTTTTGTCTCTTATGTAAAAAAAATTATTTGTTGTAGATTTATTAATTTATTTATTACATTTTTAAACTAATTTATTAATAATTTTGGTTTGGCCAAAGACTAGTATTGAGTTGAGAAAGTTAAGCTACTTTTGGTAGTTTTCCTAGTTCTAGTGTAAATGTCTTTCTTGATACATAAAGTTGATTGATTGTTTGATTGATGGATTGATAGTATTTTGATTGAAATATGTAAAGATGTTAATAGATAAAGATATATAATGATATTACTAGATAGAGATATATAATGATATTAATAGATAGAGATATTTAATGTTATTTATAATGATATTACTTGATAGAGATATATAATGATATTACTTGATAGAGATATATAATGATATTAATAGGCAGAGATACATAATGATATAAGATAAGATATAGATATATAATGATAATTTTTTATATAGATTTGTTATTTTGTTATAAATCATTCATTTTCATTAATTTAGTTTTTGATTTATGATATAATGAATATAATGCTGTAATTTTCTATGCGATTTATCTTTGTGGTTTATGTGGTTTATTTATATATATCTTCATAGATAATAAGAATTTTTTCCGTATTATAAAAGGTTAAATTATAAATTATTGACTTGTCTTCTAAATATGTAGTTTATAACTTTTTATTTTGATTGATTGATTGATAATATTTTTAAAGATTTGTAATTTTGATATAAATTTATTCATTTTCATTAGTTTAGTTCTTGATTTTGAAACAATGAATATAATGTTATGGTTTGATATGGGATTTTCTTTATGGTTAATGTAGTTTATTTCTATGCGTTTTCATAAATGATAAGAATTTTTTTCTTACTATAAGGGATTTAATTATAGATTGTTGATTTGCCTTCTAAATATGTTGTTTGTAATTTTTTTTTTTATTAACACTTCTTAATTTACTTTCGAAATTAGTTTTTAGGGTTTAGATTTTTAGTTTTTAGGGTTTTTTTATTAGATTAGCTCTTGGTTTATGAAATAATGAATATAATGCTGTAGTTTTTTTTATGTGATTTATCTTTATGATTTATACGATTTATTTATATGCATCTTCCAAAATAATAAGAATTTTTTTCCTTACTATAAGGTATTAAATGATTGATTATTGGCTTGTCTTTTAAATATGTCATTTATAACTTTTAATTTTATATTTACACATCTTAATTAACATTTTCGAAATAAATTAGGACCCTTTAATTTATTGACATATGGGTTACAGCGAGTTAAGATATAATAAAAGTTCCATTGGATTTTTAACCGGATATTTGTTTATAAAATATTTATTTTGATTTAAAAATTAAAAATAACTGATATATGTACTGTGTCTTTAAAGATTTATAATTTGTTTTTTATTTGTTTATTTTTCATTAATCTTTGTGGTGTGATTTAATACTTTTTGCTAACATTTCTTGGTTCTTATTTAATAGAAAATTTTAAAAATATTTGCTACTTAAATTAATATTTTAAAATGGTCGTTTATTTAAAAGTAACTCATTTTGATTACTGGTTATATCTTAATTTATAAAGAACTGTTTTTTTTCTCTATTTTCAATAATTAGTTTTTCTTTTTATATGAATTCTGTTTCTCCTATTAAGTCTAATTAATCATTAGCTAATAGTGTAATTTTCAAATTCAAAATTTTGATTTAAATTTATATGTGTGACTTTTTAAAATTTATTCTCGATCAAATTTTCAGTTCAAAGTTTACGAAAAAAAAAAAAAAAAAAAATTCTTTATAATTTTTATATTTTTACGATTCTTAGAAAATATTTCTGTTTACAATATTAAGTAAAACAAATGTATTAGTAATGAGTCTAATATTTTACAAACTTATTATTGTAATTTCGATACAATCAATTCAATTAATTTTTGGCTTTAATAATTTACGAAAATTTTTTTTAATAGCTGTTATGTTCGTTTAGTAGCTTTGTTTTTATATAACAAAAATTGTGCTTATTACAATAATAAGTTAAAATGGTTAATTAATTTTTGAAGGAAAAACAGAATAAATTTTATAAAAAAAAAGTTTCGAAAAACTGATGGACAGCTGTAATTGAAGAGATGGGTGACTAATAACTATGTTGATTATGTATATATAACCATAAGTTGTATATACATAATCAGCATAGTTAGTATTCTTTTCAATGACCTTGAAGTGTTTGTCTGTATATATGACAAACACTAAAACCAAACAGTAAGCTGATATCAGTGATCTCTATCAATTTCTTTCTTTCATTTCTTTTTTAAGCGTTTTTAATGTGTGGGATAACAGGGTTTTTGTGTAGTGAATGTCTAATAACACTATATTTATATAATGTATGCTATTCCATATAATACTAATATACATATACTAATATTATATACAATGTTATATAATTTGATTGTGTTCCTGTGAAGCACATGACAATTTCCGTGTACTAATACTTTTGGTGGCTATTTCTATGCAAAATGTTCATTCCATGCTAGTCGTCTTTTGTTTTTGTATTAACATTTTGTGTTCCTTGTATTTATATCTATATCTGTCTGTCTCTCTATCTATACCTATGTCTATCTACCTATATATATATATATATATACACTCATGTCCATAAATTAAGGATAATTCAGAATCACACAGAAATTGAACTCTAAAATAAAAATTTCCCCTGTAGAATTATCACACACATCTTGAAGAAGAATATGCAAATTACAGGAAACCATCAGATGGCGCGGATAGTACGTCACAAGGACGAGAGCGTAAGAGAGGGGGTATAAGGAATGGTGGCAAAAGAAGTAAAAAAATTGTTCTAAGAAAAGCCTTTCAGTGCAAAAACCGCATAGTTATGGCACAAAGGAAGCATTTGGATGATTTTTTACGTGGTAGAATTATCGGATGACTGGAATGTGGGCGTACCCAGCTGGAAGTATCCGAGGAACATGGAATCGCCCAGAGTGTCATCTACAGGCTTTGGCACGATTCCAAGATGATGGTAATGTGAGTAGATGTTACAGCACAGGTCGCCCCGAGTTACAACGCCGAATGAGGACCGGTATTTAGCAGTTACTGCCAAAAGAAGCAGACGGAGCACAGCATCAGACCTGTCTCGTCAGCTGTCTTCAGCTACCGGTGCGACAGTTTCAAAAGACCGTGTACAGACGCTTAGGGCACATTGGTCTATATGCTCGTAGGCTCAGATGTGCTCCACTTACAGCAACTCACTGTCGCCTGCGATTAACCTGGAGTAGAGAGCTTGCATTGTGGACACCGCAACAGTGATCTGGTGTGATGTTGATGTGTGATGTTCCGTTTGCAGTCTGATTCTCGCCGGACTTTCATATGGAGAGCGCCAGATACCCGTTACCACCAAGGGAACACCATTGAACGACACCGTTACGGGGGGTGCAGGATGGCTCGTTTGGGGAGGAATTATTCTTGGTTCCAGAACTGACCTGCATGTTCAGAGTGTAACGATGACAGGCCACATCTATCCGGATGTCATTCTGGAACAACAAAGGTACGTTTGTTTCGGGGCGCCATGGGTGCGGAATTTCTGTTGATGGATGACAACGCCCGTCGTCACCGTGCAAACATTGTAGACGAATGCCTTCAATTGGAGGATATCACCCGTATTGAATGGCCAGCTTACTCGCCGGACTTGAATCCAATATAGCATGTGTGGGATATGCTTGTCCGACGAATTGCAGCCCCGTCAACCCCCTCCCACCTGTCAACCGGAACTTCGGAGGGCATTGCTTGACGAGTGGTGTAATATTCCCCAAGATCAGATTGATAATGTGATGCTCAGCATGCCTAGGCGTTGTAAGGCCTGTATTGCATCGTCCGGGAGACATACTCCATATTAACCATCCTACTAACCATGTTATATTGTTTTTGTAAATAGGTTCTTTTTTTTTGAAATTTGCTCCAGGGTAAAAATCGCAATTTTGTTAATTATGTCAAACATATAGCATCTTTTTTGCTCCTTTACCTTTTGTTTAATAAATAGACTTTGCAAATAAGTCAAATTTGTTTTGCTTCCGTCTCTTTTCTTTGCCTGAACTTCATTATCCTTAATTTATGGACATGAGTGTATATAAATACTACTTTATGATCTGATACTTTTGATATATTTGATTTGATTTTTTTTTGGCAATACTTTTACGATCTGATACTTTTATGGCGTCCTATTAATATCTAACAAAGAATATAAAGGTTAAACTACTGTATGTTTTAGAATCATTTAATATTAGGGTATAAAGCAAATGAGAGGTAATTTGAAAGCTGTGAGACCTTTTTGTGAATCTCCCTTCAGATAGCGATTTTGTAGGGTTAATTTTCAGTAACTGTTATTGTTTCAGAAGTTAAGTTAGATTTCAATGCAAGATTGTTGATTTGTTATTTAAATTTATCATTTGTTTTCTGAGATGGCCGTTAGAGTTCGAAAGTTGTGACTATGCTAATATTGAAGAGTAATTGATTGGACTTATGCATTTAATTCATTCATTATCTCTTTTTTTTTTTGTATAGTTATAAACATTTTAATAATTATGTTTTAAATTTTATAAATTTCATATTATACTTTTAAAATTATATCAAAAGTTTCGAAATAAAAATTTATGTCTTTCCGATGAGACTTTGGAAAAGTCAAAATTCCCCAAAAAGTCAATTGTCAAAAATATTCTAAGAACTCAACCGTAATCTAAAGATATATAACATGAGACTTAATTTAATTTTAATTATGACGTTAGAAATTAATATCTGTAGATTGTTTTCTTGCACATTTTCTTTTCTTTTCTTTTTTTTTTTTTACTTTCTAATGGTAGATTTTGACTGTAGAACTATCAATTACTTGCCATCAATCTTTAACCATCTGTTTCTTTATTGGATGCACATGGAAGATATTTAAAAAGTGTTGATAATATTGGATTTAAGTTTTTTTGAAGTATTGATGATTTTTTTTTAAATGGTTGAATATCATTAATAGCTTTAAAAACAAAGAAAGATGTGTGGGCCACTTTTCTTGCCATATAGTTTACATAATAATTTCTGAAAAGTTTTCTTTTAAATTTCCCTTTTTTTAAACTTTAATTTTTATTATCTTTTTATTTTATTTTTCACGCTCCTTCCATAATAGATGTCTCATTTCCTTCGACGCCTATGTTGTTTTTACAACTCGGATGCATAGGCAGTGATCTTCCATTGATTGACGCCTTGGCTCTGTTATTCTGTCTGTAAGAAATAAGGCGAAGGATAAATTTTAAAAATTGTAAGACAGTTTCTAAAAGTCTCAATGGCAATATGAAAAATGTAACTGTTGATAAATTTAAAAAGCTTGATCTCTTTTTGGTTGAGTAATAACTGACCTCATGGTCCACATGTGTATGCCATCAACAACCCACCGATTTCGTGACATATTGGCAAGTTGTATCTGTAGGAAATAACGCAAAGGATAAATTTTAACAATTGTTGGACAGTTTCTAAAACGCTTGATGATAATTAGAAAAATGTAATCGCTGATAAGTTCAGAGCTTGATTTCTCGTTTGGTTGTGTAACTGTTGACATTGTGTTCCACCTGTGTATGCCATGAGCAACACACCGATTGATCGACACATTGTCTTGCTGTATGTTTTTCTGTCTGTAAAAAATAAGGCAAAAATACATTTAAAAAATTATAAGACAGTTTCTAAAAAGCTCAATAGACAATTTGATAAATTCAGAGCTTGATCTCTCGCACTCGCCTTTTTTTTATTTATTATTTATTTATTTATTATTATTATTATTTTTTTGGTTGAGTAACGACCGGTCTCGTTCTTCCACTTGTGTATGCCATGAACAATCCACCAACGATCTATAAGGAGGGTGGGGGCATTTCATTCAGTGGGAACTTTAGAGAAGATGCCTTATTGGGAGAAAGGTAAAAAAAACTGCCAACAGGAAGTCAGAGTATCGATAGAAATACGCCGTCCACACAAATTACGCCGCAATCATCATCTAATCTCATTGCTCCTGAAAGCAGTGACTGAAATGGACACCACCAGCGTATTCTACCTGAAATCACCTATAGGATAACTGCACAAGTTACCACTGAAACAATGAATCTGTCATAATTTGATATTAACATTGTTTTGTTTTTCATTTGAAAAAATAAAACCTTTGATATTTATTTAATACCACTTTTAGCTGATAATGCCTTTTAATCATTGGAGCTGGAACTCATCATTACGCAAATCTTTTTGAAATAAAATTAAGCAACTCTGCCGTTGTGTTGATAGCAGATGGATAATGTATTAAATTGCTAAAACGTATTGACTTCCACATGCTTGTGAGCAATCGTTTTCAGTTTTGAAGTTTTAAGAAATCTAAATATTCAACTACTTGATCGATGAAATCAGTCAGTTATATGTGCTGTTTTGGAATTATCTGACAACAAAAAAATTGAATAGAGATTTGGAGTAAAATGTGTAAAATTAATAAAATGCTGATATTTTTATTTAAAATATGATAGTAAATCCCAAAATCATCAAACTTATAAAAAGTTTTCAATAGTTTCTCAATTTTCAGCAGAACTCAACAACTAGGTTTCTTAAATTCAGTTTAACTAAATCCATATCAAACTGATTGATACAGTATATTCTAGCAACATTTATCTACACAAACTTTTGCAATATTTTAGAAATCAATGAAAAATATTAAATTTTATAAGAAAATATAGCTTTTTATAAAAAGTTCGTGCCATTTACCTATGTATACTTGCTAAAGCTGTAAAGTATATACCAAAGTTATACCGTTACTATACAAAACCATTGTTGCTATGTACTTAGCTCTATACTGTAGCTATATAAAGCAGTTACTATATTCTCAGCTATATATCTATATTTCGACTATATATTCAGTTATATACTGTTCGACTATATATTACTATGTATTATTCTGATATATATTGCTGTTATATACTCGGCTATATACTGCTGTTATATACTTGACTATAGACTGTTGCTATAAACTGTTTATATTCTTTCACCTATTGGTATATTCTTGTTATTCTTTGTTAAGTATTACGGAGATTTATTTTCTTCGCTCCTTTTTTTTTTTGATAATGTCACAGACTCCTAACCAGGACAACAACCTATTCACACATGATAATATATAAAAACAATAAATAAATCGATAATACCTAATAATCAGTACACCATCCATTACTAAACTTGAATATTTCGAGATTTTGTTTTGCATAATTTACAAAATCAATTTTTAATTAAAAATCATTAACATCAGAAATATGAGTAGAAATTAATATATGAATTAATAAACAACTGATATTTAAATATAAGTTAATATTAAAAGAATTTTTGCTTAGGTGCAATTTATTCTTAAGTCAATTTAATCTTCAACTTTCACTTTTCATTTTTTGGAGTGCACTTTTTATTAAATTATAAACCTGTCACCCCCAGCATAGACATCGGAACTTCCAATTTGTCTTCGCTGATTTTTTATTTTAATCTCAACTCAGTTTTCTCCCAACAAAACTTAAATAAAAGGTGGGAGAAGAAGAATTTCTGAATTTTTAGCATCTCAATTATTGTTTTTTATTTTCAGTAGTTATTTTAATTTTAGTTTTATATACTTTTTTTTTAAAAGATTTTTTTTTTGCATTGCTTTAAATTTTTAATTTTGTGATATGTCTAAAGTGAATCAACTACCTCGTAACCATTTTAGTTCTTTCTTAACATGTGAAAGTATTTGTGTATAAAATGATCCTCAGGTATTTCAAAGTTAGTAAATACTCTAACTTAGTAGTAGGCCATTGGACTTAATGGGCCAATGGCCTAATAATCAGTAGGTCATTGTCCTTTTTACTGTAACCCAACCCACTATTTACAAAGAGGCCTATTATAACCAAATTATAATTAAATCTAATAATAATAATTTTGTTAAAATCTAATAAGGCATCCATAGTAGAACATACATTATATAATGTAATAAATATTTTTTTAAACGTGTGCTTCTTACAAAGAATAATTTGAATTTTTGGAACATATCTACCTTTCTATTTGAAAGTGATTGTAGTTCTCAAATTTTGAGACTAAAAGAATTAGTTATGGTTTTAATTAGTTATGTATGTCCGTTTTTCATATAAACAATAACCAGTGGCGTAACTATCCGATCTTAAATCCGTGGAAAATTTTTGAATGGGAACCCTCAATGCAAATATTATCATTGTTTTTTCTTTTCAATAAAGTATTACCTAGAGGTGCCATTAGGTTAGAATGTCACTTTTTGATCACAAGCCTTTTCACTTGATCATTTAGTAATTTAAAATGGCTCTTATCAGTAATGTATGGCGAAGATGTCATTTTTTTTTTCCGAGTCAATTTCATTTTGGTTATGATTATGCGTATTGCTAGAACAGGGCTGTGGTGGCTCTGGATCAGTGTTGTCAGGGGCTGCAATATTATCACTTTTCGGTTCGGCCAATTTCTTCATTTCCTCGCACTGTTCGTTTGTTTCTTCCTTCCTCACTCTTAAAGCATTGACTTATTTTAGGTAACCTCCATCTTTATTTTTAAGTTGTTCATTCACTTTCTATTACTAGACTTGCTAATATCTATTATTTCCCCAATAAACTAATTATTTTTACGACTGGGACCTGAATGGCCGAGTGTCTAGCGTACTGGCACTCGGTGCTACAGGTTTTGGGGTTTCGAGTGCCGGTGGTGCCATGGATGTTTGTTAGTGATTCGGAATCCTCTTTAAGCCGTAGGTCCCGCTCTCATTTGACTGTAAGAGCGTCACGGAGCCAAGTGAGACTTCTACTTACGGATGCTCCATCACAACAGAAGCTGCCTCCTCTTTCCCTTCAACCACCACTCCATACGGATTAGTGGGCTTGATCTAGATGATTGCCAAGTGGGATAAATAACAACAACAACACTTTACGACTGATAGAAAATCCAATGAAACCAAAAAGTAAGATAGTAAGTGAAGCATGGAGAATCCGCGAAACTAGGACTTCCCCGCTTTCTGGAAGTCTCTGACTTGCCAATGAGAATTTCCACTTTTAATTGTGTAAATACCAATTCAAGAATCAGGGGGAATTCCATAACAAGTGAATTTAAATATGCCCCAGTGTCACATGGATGGTAGCCGGAATTCCCCTTTTTGCAAGTACCTATTCACGAATCAGGATCGGAATTCCCCTTGCGTAACAGTTTACACTGCAATACCACACTAGATGCGATATATTTTTCATATAAATGAATACGTTCAAAATCTTGATACGTATTTTTTAAAGCTTTTCACTTTATTAATTAATTTTTATTAAATACAGAATTACTAAATCTGCCTTTATTTTTGTAATAATAAATGCCATGTATTTCTTGTACTCATAGCCTCTGCTCGGGGCGGGGCCCGTGGCAATTTGCCCATCTTGCCACCCTACTGTTACGACTCTGATAATAACTCAATCAGTATTACACAATTTCTTTCGTTTTCAATTCGTTCTATTAGTTCACATTCTCCCTATATATATCTTGTTCGAATTTCCAATCGTTCGTAAAATACTTTTTATTCATCCACTCAAGTTCAAATACATTTTTTTTTTGAACTTGTAGTGGATGACACTGGATGTTAATACAGTTTTTTTCCAAATATTAATTCAGTCATTAAATTTAATAATTAATTTTAGTTTTTTTTAGATTTAAATTGCATGTATCTACCCATAGATGGCGCCAGATAAACTTAAAAAAAATGAATGAAAATTATTTATAAAGGACTTTTTCTGCAATAGAGTGAAAAAAAAAGTAGGAATTGACTTTAATTTTTTTTTTTTTTAATATTACTTGTTTTAGTTTAGTAAAAACTTTGATTCAAAAGCAAATTATTGACTTATGTATGAATTCATGGATTTATACCACTTTCAAATCAAATGACTCACATGCAAAAACCTCTCATTTTTAACAGGAAAGTAGAAATCTTAACCACAAAGATAAGTTCTTTCTAACTGATGAAAAAAAACAACTGCAAAGCCAACCTAGCAACCAAGCGTTAATTTATCTGAAGGATCGTTTCTCTTGAATTGAATAAAAAAACCAAAGTCTTGATGGCGAAACATCAATTAAAGCACATTCTAACCACTCATTAAATTAAACACCGACAGAGCGGTTTTTAGTTGCTTGCTTACGCATTAAATGGAATATAAAGAAATCAGAGAAAAAGAATAGTGACTTTATCTGCAGAATGTTTTAGAGTAGTAAAACACAGTAGCATATACATTATGCACAAAAATTAATTAAATGCCAAATAAATTTTAATCATTGTATATTCTACAGAATGATTAAGGATTTCAACGCTTGCCGGATAGGGAATCGAAAATTTGTCCTTCCCATTACCTTAAGACAGGGATGGGCAAACTACGGCCTGCGGGCAACTCCGGCCTCCGGAAGGTTCTATCAGGCCCGCGGATAGAATTTTTACTTTGCCGGTCCGAGGCAAATTAAAAGAAATATATACTTATACATTATATATCCATCTCTTTTTCTACTTTTGATTCAATACTATGTCTTTTCCTTGTTTTCAAAAGAATGATGTTCTTTTACTTTCTCTATTTTAGCTCTACAATACGTAAATCGACGGAAATAGCAAGCACAGACAGCTTTCAATCGGTAAAATGTTAAAAGTAGAAGATAGTTATATCTGTAGACTGGCGCCAACAAGTGTTATCTCTTTCTCGGGGAGCAGACATATGGGAATCAATATAGGTGAATTAGACTTCATATGTGGCATACTGCGCATTTAAGCTCCAGCCAGTGGCTTTCTCTTTTGGCACGAGTTCTAATATAATTGATTGCGTATGGGAAGATTGCGGACATATAGCATCATTGTGAATAGTGGTGAAATTATTTAAAAGTATAGCGTAGCTAGTGCTTGTTTGGGTTATTCGTAAAATATTTCAACCCCATAAGGACTACTAAAAACGCAAAGTTGATTCAGGGTGCCGTGCTTTTAATGATGAATGGACCTGAAATATTTTTATAGTTGTAAAGGATAAACCAGTGTGTCATATCGCAAATTCATTCATGCCATTAACGTATTTAAATTGTAATGCTTGTATATTGTTTTTAAAATTTTAGAAAAATTTATCTTAGCCCACAAAACTTTTTTTTTTTCGATTTTTGGCCCGCGACCGAAAGAGTTTTGCCCATCCCTGTCCTAAGACAAAGGACATAATGTTCTGTTAAGGCATCCCATGAATAGTTAAGTAATGGATAATAATAAAGGAGACACTGGCTTCTGGGAGAACTGCGGCCTGATAAATAATTGACTAGCGGTCTGGCATTTGGTACCGCAGGCTGAAGGTTCGAATCATGGCGGTGGCATGGATGTTTGTGTGTGGTCGGAATCCACGTTAAACTGTAGGTGCTGGTCTAATTACCCTGAAGTGTGTACAAAAGGGCCGTAGATAAAAAACCAAACCAACCTGGGAGAACTTTTTGTGTTTAACTATCGCACATTGGAGAGTCGTACGGGAGAAAATCGAGAAAAAAAAAACTCTCATCATATACCTGATTATCGATGCTAGGCACTGTCGTAATCGTCATCGAATCTCCTTGTTTCTGAAAGCGACTGCTATTGATGATACCAGCGTATTGGAACCAGAACCTTTGTGCAGAATCAATTAATTTTAACATTAAACATTCATAAAAGAGAGAAAATTCAATGTCGATTGTGACAACCTATATAACGTTTGGAATCAAGCTATATTACATTGTCGGTTTTTTTTTCTCATATAGAAAATGCAAATAAAAAGAAGTTATCCTTTAAAAATCTTCTCGAAAAGCCATAAGCATCACATAAAGGAAAATATAAACATCTGAAATTTTTCCTATTTTTTTTTATAATATAACATTAATCATGTTACCCTGAATGCAGCTGGCAAACACTTAGACAGCTTGGTCCTGGATGCCTTAAGGCAAGCGCTGCACAGACGTACCACTTTGCATGACCCATGGGGCGCGTATAACTTAGAGATAAGCCACGGACGCGGAGTAACAATGCCCCCGCAACGCTCTCGATCCTATTAGGACCGGGACCTACGGTATAAGTGGACTCTGAACCACTACAAACATCCATAGCACCGCCGGGATTCGAACCCGCTACCTGTGGTATCGAACTGCAGAGCTCTAGCCACTCGGCCATTCAGGCCTTTCAATCAAAAATATAGAAACAAACATTTTCCCAAAAGGTGGATGACCCATGAATTTTGAAGATGGAACACCCAGACGAATACATAAAAATCTATAGATTGCCTATTTGCCTATTTGGTTGTAAGTGCTGTAGACATGCTTGTGTCTTTTATTGATCTTTCTTTTTTATTGTATATTATAATTTTAAAATTATAACATTGACTGCGTTCTATTCCTATGATTTTTTTATTTGATGCATGACATAAGAATTCAAATTTTTTTTTTTTTTTTAATAAAAAAACAAATTATAATTTTCTGTCAACAAATTTAGTCAGTACAATATTAGCAGTAGTGATTCGATTTTTAAAAAAAAATTTAATTCGTTCTCTTCATCATCATCATTAGTGGCGCAACAGCCCCATGGTGGCCAAGGCCGTCTGTCTACTGGTAGATTTCGAGATGGTATATATTTTCTTTTTTTACGGGATAGAGTTGTCAGCCCTACGCCCAACACGGTGCAATCGTATTAAATTGGGACCTACGGTTTAAGGGGGATACCTTAATTTATTCTGGTATGGTAAAATAATAGCATTCTGGCACTCGGTTCTATATGTTTTGGGTTCGAGTCCCGGCGGTGCCACAGAATTTGCAGGGGTTTGAATCCACTTTTAATCTGTAGGTCCCGGTCTAGTATGACAGTAGAGTGTTGGGCAAAAGGTTGACAATCCTGAAAAACAAAAATGACATGTCCAGTTCAGAAATCTGCTAGTAGGCATACGGCCTTGGCCCACCATGGAGCTGTTGCGCCACTAATGATGATGACGAAAAATGATAAAATAAAAAAGTAAGAATATAAATAAAATAAATAAAGTTTAATAAATTTTTTTATGTGAAATTCAAAAATTTAAAGTACATTCAGACCAAAAAAATGCTTCGAAAATGGATACAAACACAAAATTTGCTTCAAGAATATTAACAGAAGAAGAAAAAAAATACATTTTAATCTTATTTAATTTTTTTTTTTTCGAGTTTATTTTTTATTTATTCATTAATTGTAATTTCATTATATTTTTTTATAAATATAATTTTATTTATTTTAATCTTTTTTTATTTAATCTTTTTATTTAATCTTTTTATTTAATCTTATTTTTTAATCTTATTTATTTTCAAATTTATTTATTCATAAATCTGTATTTTTATTAAACGAAAAACAGACGATTTTTAAATCGTTGGAGTTCTTAACCTCCAAAGTTTACTTTAATTTTATTTTATCGTATTTTTTTTTTTAGTTATGAAAAAAATTATTATGCGTTTTTCATAATTATCCATAATACATAAATTTAAAAATATTTAATTCCAAGAAAAAGAACTGCACCCCCTCACTTTTTTAGCTTTTTTAAGTAATTACATCATAAATTCAAATTTAATCCCCACCACTTTAATCTGTATCTTTTTTGTGTGGTTATAAAAACGTGAAGATAAAAGCAGACGATTCTTTGAAATATTAATTTTTAAAAAATGAGGGTTTTATTTAATTTTTTCATTTTTTAAAGTATATTTTCGTGATTTTTTAACTCTGCACCAGATAAAAAAAAAAAAAAAAAAATTATACTTCAAGAAAAATTCAGTCTAATTTACATTTTTTAAGTTGCAAGAAAATACGCGAGCAGATTAAAAAAAATCTTTTGATTCGTCTGCATTTAAATAAATGATTTACAATCATATTTTCTTCCAATTTTGTTACAATTGCTATTTTGCATTATTTATACTTGTTTTCAATAAAATATTTATGATAAAATGTATTATGACAGCTACAGAAGTTAAGCCCGACTTATGGCTCAGTGGTTATGTGCGCTGCTGATGAACATTAGACCTGAGGTTGTGGTAGACAATTCCAATTAGCAACAATTATTACAATTGTTGTTACAAAAAAAAAACAAGGAGCCCCAATAGTATTTGTGATAATCTGTATCTTGCCTCGTTGACTATTGTGGGAGTTTTAAGGGTTGTCTCGATACACAAATGTGGTATAGTTCCCTCTAAAAGTCCATCCAGAAGGCGTTTCCCTCCTTCTTCAGCGAATCGAAGCCAGTGAGACTTCTACCTACAGGTGCTCCGTCCCGCGATGTCACTCAGTCACAACAACAACATAAATTAGGGAATTAATGTATGTATTTGTGGTTGTTGTACAAAGTCCCGCATTTATAGTGTTCCTCTACTGTAGGATAAAATCCCCCTTCGAGAAAATTTGGTGTAACTGTCATTTAAGAAAAAGCGGAACAACATCCAAATTAAGTTGCTTTAAAAGGGAATTAATGTATGTACATATATACATATAACGATATCTTCTTTATTGGCTCAACAGTCCCATGGTGGTGGCAGATTTCAAGACAGGAGTCAATCCTACCATATTAGACTGAGACTTAGAGATGTATTCCGAACCGCTTTCCATGGTGCCCACTTGCCGAGATGTTTTTGGCACCAAGAGCGCTAGTCACTTCCATCAAGGGTAACGTATTACCTAATATATAAAAAATTAACGAATATATATATATATATACATATATATATATATGTATACTTTTAATAAATATATCTATATACTGTTCAAAAACAAATATATACATATATACATATATACATATATTAGACCGGTATATAAATATATACATATATTAGACCGGTTTTTAAAGTGGATTCGAGCCACTACCACGACACCACCTCGATTCGAACCCAAAACCTATGACACCTTGAACTGGAGAATTAAATTATTTTAGTGAATTTTATTTTTATAGATAACGATGTTTTAAAGATATTTTTTTTAAAAATGAGCACGAGTACTTTTTCAATAGAAAAGAAGAAAAAAGAAAGAACTATCTTAATAAAACAAAGCTGTCAGCCTGGAGAAACTTTCATTTAATTGCAATAGGACTTTCTCTCGAGGGAGAACTCTGTCAAGGAAGTGTTTTCTCCCTGGTTGAAAAGGGGTGGGGGTGGGGGGAATTGTACTGTATGTAAGAAACAGTATTGGTTTTCTAATACTTTTTGTTTTAAATTTTTTTTATTTTAAGTCTGTTGTTCGAATGTTTTATTTTTTTCGCCTTTCCTTTAAAAGAAAGTTCAGTTGTTTCCTCTACTCAATCTTTCTCCTGATTAACCCTTTAAAGAATCTTTTTTTTTTTTTAGATATACTTTTGTTTTAGAACAAGATTTTTTTTTTTAATAAAATAAAAAAGGTGCATTGTTAAAAGTGTGATTAATACATTTTTTATCCTGTTTTATTTACTTTTTACTGTAAAAAAAAAAAAGTATCAATTTTGTCTTAAATGTATAACAAACAACAAAATCTTTTGTGCTAATGACAGTCAAATTATAGTGAATTACATTGCCTGTAGTTTTCTAAAATCTGAGAATCTTTTGTTCTAGCGAACGTAGCACACACAAATAAAGGCTCAGTCACATTCTTCACGTATGCATCCTGTGTGAAGTTGAATCTACTACAAAAACTGCTTAACTGTATTCCAGGATCAAAAGTAAAGTGTCTAGTATTTAAAGACCAAGTTTTAACTGGGCTTCATTAATTAATTTCATGCGAATAATTTGTTATTTAATAAATATTTCTACCATTTCTTAGATTCTGAAACTCCCGAATCAATGTTAATTTTCTATGTAGACAGAATAAACATGTGTGAAAAATAATTTTAAATGGTTATAAAGTCGTTATCAAATGGAGTTTTAAAAATAATTGGAGAAATTGAATTTCTTTGCAGAAAAACTCCCTTGTTTCAAAATCAAACTGCTGCATCTAATTTAAAGAAAAAAATAATTCAGATTTTTTTTTTTATTAACTAAAAAATATGGGAAAATCTTAAGATTTTTTTTTTTGTTGAACATCAGTGAATCTCATGTTCCACTGACATGTCCAAAACTAATCACCGATCAGCAATGATGGGAGGATATTGTCTTATGGGAGGACTTTTAGGCATAACTGCCCCGCAGTTTCTTGTCTTATGGGAGAAAATTCTGATAACTCCCCCCCCATAAAGCCTGATTATCGACGTGGGATGCTTTCCATACATTGCCCCATCGCCATTGAGTCTCCTCGTTTCTAAAAGCAGTGACTTCAATTATGTGGTAGCGTATTCAATATAGAATGCATGCACACTAGTTGCACATGTTGGCACTGAGATAAAAATTGTGCATTCAAGACTATTGTGGGATGAATCATTTGAATATAAAAATAACATTTATATATCATTTTATCAGTGAAAAAAATGGAAATGTTTTTCTAAGGAATATGTTGAAATTTAAAATACTTATACTGACAAAAATGAAACTAATAAAAACAAAAACGTTTTGAATTTCACTATATTTTAAAGATAGTTTTCGTATAATTGTTAAAAAATTATTAATGAAATGTATCAAATCCCGAATTTTATTTAAACCTTACTAAAATAAAAAAATTTATTTGAATATCGAAATAATCGTTTTAATGTGTTCTTAAATGGCTTCTGTGTCTAATTTAGTGTGCCTATAAAATTTTGTTTTTGCGTAAATAACGCGCATAAAAGTACTCCTACTCTTTACAAGATTATTGTTATAGAAACTTCCTATATCTATTAAGGAACAATTCTCGATATTGTTACTAATATTGTAAACAATATTACAAGATTATACTTAAGAGAATAGTTATTTTTTTATAAATATATCTATAAGGGACGTACTCTAAGATTATTACCTTGTTTTAGTTTTATTATAATTTTTAGGGTCTTTTTTTTTCTTTTGTGTCCGGAAACCCACTTACAAAAAGGAAAAATATATTTGTTCAGAACAATTTCTTTTCCTATCATTGAAAAAATCTTTCTCTATTTTAAAATTATAATTTTTTATCTGTTTTTGACAAAATCTTTCTCTATTTTAAAATTATAATTCTTTTTTTTCCTTTACTTACTACAAAAGAAGAATGTTATCATTACAAATGATACCTATCACATGTTAAATGATCACTCATTACGTTAAACGAGACCTCGTTACTCCTAGCCTGTTTTTTTATTTCCTAATGGCTTTTAAATGAACAGAGAAACATCATTCATTAGCAAGTGAGAAGCGAAACCTATACGGGGGTACAACCAAACCGGTCTAATTAAATGCAAGAAAAAACGATTGTTTTTTCTTGTAATCAAATCGACATTATGCTCGAGAGGTCGTCATTAGTTATTTACCGAAATAATAAAAGTGTTATATTTATTAATAAAAAATTTGTTTTAATATTATATACACACACAGTTAACTGATATATACATTTCGGCTCCCAAGTACATATAAAACTTTTCTATAGAACTTAGAATGCATTGAATATATTCAAAACTGCTTATTACTTCTTGAAATTATAATTCTTACCAGGGCAGTAGTAAAATGTTTTTATTTTTATTTTTAGTAAATATAAATTGTACTGTTTATTTAAACACTTTAATTTCAGAAAGGAACATTGATTTTTTATGCTGTTGTTGTT
>BPLR01020494.1:0-34837 GCA_021605095.1 Caerostris extrusa | reverse complement strand
TTACTGTTTAAAGTGGATTCCGAACCACTACAAATATACATGGCACCACCGGGACTCGAACTCGAAACCTGTTACACCGTGTGCTAGAGCGCTAGCCACTCGGCCATCAGGTCTTACCTACCTAATGGAGGGCTCTATACTAATATTCACCGTTCAAAAGACATTGGTTGGTCTAGATATCATGTCAGCGGACAGGTAACCAACTCTAACTGTCATGATGTCTTTTAAATAATCACAAGACGTATCAACAGAAAGTATATGCTTTGCCATCTCCCACACCTCTCCATCGACATGCCTCTACCAGAAATACCTTTCAAAAAATACTTGGATCCTCATCCATTTTTAACATTTCTAAGGCGAGTGTGTCAAGTTATTCCCATAACCAATTATACGATATCTTCCAAGATCTGTTGGAAGCCTGAAATGGTTTTTGTCTCCATCAAATGCATCTCCACATGAGCCTGCTTTGCCTTTCATTACTTTTCTAGCTACAAAAGCATCATTTGAATAAATATCTTAAACTTCTCCATCCGTCCTTTCCTATGGCATCCCGATGATGGACTCCTCATTTCCCATTTACTTCACACAAAATGGAAAAGAAGCTCCTGAAAGGTTCCTTTTTAATAAACACAAAGCACCTATTTTGGCGTGTAAGGGACAAAATTGAAGCCTTTTCACTTTTATGTAGATGAAAAGAGGATTCCTTTTTTTACAACCCAAAAAGAATTAATTTTAGGGTGTAAGGAAATTAAAAATTTAATCCCTTCCTTTCCTTTAAATGTGCCTTTTTCCTAAAGAGAGGTCGTTTTCTGTTTTTAAAAGATTTTCCGAAAGGATAGTTGTACTCACATATTTTTCGATTGACAAAAGATGGGTATTACAACAAAAAATTTACTTATTAAAAATAATCCCTTTTATTCCATAAATTGTAAGTTACTTTTGTTTAAAGACTATTTTTCGCAACTGCTAATTAAATTTTTCAATATTTGATTAATTGTTATTTAATGTCACAAAATGTGAAGTAATTTAAAGAGTGATACGTTGTCGTCGATTGAAGAAAGATGTAAAATATATATCTTTTTAGTAAATATATCTAAATTTCTATTGAATGGTACCAATTTTCTGTTAGAAATTTTGTGAAAGTATAATTGTTTCAGCTTTTTAAATTATCTTTTTTTGAAATCGTTTAAAAATTCCTACAATGACAGCCTCCTTTTTTATTAGTCACATTTATTTTTAACTAAACCTAAACTGTGAAATGAAATGAATATAGCTGCCAAGAAGTCAAAACACATGACAAATTGAAACGAACTGAATTGAAGACTTAGTTTACGTGAAAACGAGTTTATTTTGACATTTGTTTTGTTTTCTTATTTGTTTAGTTTACGGATATTTTCTCATTTATGAGGGATATATCGACTGAATACTACAAATCACGTCATAATAAATGCCCAAAATGTGGTTTTGGAAACCTTTATTGCTTCAAATATTTGTGTAGCTACCTGATTATAAAACTTTTTTTCTATTATTTTTGAGGTAATTGAAAATTTTAGTTGTTTATATTTCTTTTGAATATGATTAGTGATTTTATTAAATTAGTATGATTATTTCCTATTCAATTGTCCACTTATAATATTTCTTATATTATGTTTAGATATTTACACATTATTTTCTAATAAATATAATAACCTTGATTTTAATCTAATTTAACTATTTAATTTTGAATTCAATAAAATCAAGAATATAGATACAATAAATATTGAAAATAATAATTACAATTAATTAAGATGAAAAGAGAAATTTATTTGTGTGTTAACAAAATTTTGCATTGATTTCATCTGTCAAACTTTGCATTATAATTAGTTTTTAATAAATACGACTAATTATTTTTAAAAAATTTCTTATTAGAATTTTCTGCAACACTATCAAAGAAATATTATCATAATTCTTGAGATTTTAAATTCCTATAATATAAAACAAATTTTGAAATAATTATGCTGTAGATTAATTGGGGGTTTTTAGACAAAATATGTGCAAATAGACCTGAGAATTTCTCTCAAATTCTGACTTATTTTGTTGATGGCTATGATTTCACATCATTTACATTTGAATTCTGTAAAGTAAAGATCCATTAGTGGATAGCTATTTTTTTTTAAGTAAAATGTTTATTATATCACTAATGCCTCTGCAATTTTTGCTATCCATATTAATTAGTCATTTTTTAAGAAGGACTGTGAAGAATAGTTTTGTTGCTGTAAGCTTGGGTGCTTATTATTACATAAACAATGCAATTGTATATACTATTTTTAAAAAATCTATGTTATGATATGTAAAAATTTAAAAAAAAAAAATCACACTTACTGGACTTATTTATGTATTATTATTAATATGATCTCATAACATTTAATCACAAGTCAATAGAACTAAATCTAATGAAGATTAAAACATAGATAGATGATTGACTGCATTGATATTAATTTCAAAGCTGACAGAATAACTAATTGAAGATTCTTTATTAGTTAATGAATTAAATATGTTAAAAAAAAAAAGAACATCGTGGCGCATACTGGCTTGTCAAGACAAAAAGAGCAAATGTAACAATATAAATAATAATAGCATCAATATGAATATAAATGATTTATACTTTTTGTTAACCTTTTTTTTCCACCAAATATAAAAATAACACCTGTTATAAAATCGCAGGATCTTTAGTCACATAATCAAATAGTAAACTACTATTTTAGAATACATTAAAATTTTTCAATAATTTAAATAAAATAAAATTATCTATAATGTTAAAGAATAGAAAAAAAAAATATTGAAAAAGAAATCAAACTGTAAAGCTAGATAAATAATATGACCAAATTAACCCTTAATAACAGTCTTAAAATTATTAATTTCTTTTTAAGAATTCTAAAATTATTTCAATTTTGAGTATCAAGTAGAATTTTCTACTATTAAGACATTCTGCAATATCCCAAAACTTCTCAAAAGTTAATATATGATATTTGAATTCTGGACATAACTCTAGCAATGGGTGCAATAAAATGTTTATGCCCAGCATCTTTTAGTTCATAGCTTGTGTATGCCTGAAAAATAAGAAAATATTATCAATTTCCACTGCTGTGGCTAATGTTGTTTTTTCTTCTTATAAATAAACTTTCATCTGTTTTCATTTCATTTCTACAATTGTACTAATTTAAAACATTTGTTTACTTGTTCACAGTGAAAAGTCTCATAAATTTTGGGGATGATTTTCTGATTATTATATTTACCAAGAAGTTAGCTTGACAACTGAAAAGTACCAATTATTTTTATTCCAGGCTTTATCACTAGGGGAATACAATGTCCCATTCTGGTTCATCAGCAAAGCGACCTGTGAGCAATAGCTTGTCCCAGTGGCTCGGACCATCCCAGTGATGCGCAAAGCAGCACTCCCTGTCATCCCACCATCATCATCACCGCAGTTATGACCCTGAGTGGGATGCCAAGGAGGATTACGGATGCGGGAGCTGGAGGGAGCCGCGCGAGGGCGGCTCAGATGGAGAAGACTATGCGCTGGTGGTCAGACTGCACTGCCAACTGGAGGGAGAAGTGGAGCAAGGTGAGGACAGAGGAATAAAGCAGGGAAGAGACTCGAGTGCTCAGGTAGCGTTTAATGTGGAATACGTTTATTTTATTGGGACTCACTGGGGAAATTTATGTATTTTATAATATTTAGTGCTTGCTTTTGCAATGGGGGTTACTCTTGTTTTTGATTTTAATGTTTATTAAGGAAATATTTGATTTGAAAGAACCATTTGCTTATAAAAACAAGTATATATAAAAAAAAAAAAGACAATTCTACTTTTTTTCACTTTATTGTAGATAAGTCCTTTAAAATAAAGTTGAAATTTTTCCTCTTGCATCTGGTGCCATCTATTATTAGATACATGCAACTTAAATCTAAAAAAAAACTAAAATTAATTCATTAAATTTAATTCATGAATTAATATTTGAAAAAAAACTGTATTAACATCAAGTGTCATCCACTACAAGTTTAAAAAAATGTATTTGAACTTGAGAATAAAAAGTATTTTATGAATGATTAAAAATTTGAACAGGATATATATAGGGAGAGTGTGAACTAATAGTAGGAATTGAATAAATAGAAAAAAGTAAAGCAAAATTACTGAAAGCAGATTAATAAAAAGTATATTTAATAATACTTTTTATTATGCATTTCAAATCATGTGTAATAGGTTACATGGATGAATATTACCAAGAAAAAAAAATGAATGACTAACAATGATGATTCATAATTTTAAATGATTCAGGATATTTGGATGAAAATCTTTTGATTATTTTACAAGTATGGTATTTTTGTGTATTTGTGGTAATGTTTTCAAAGACTACTGTTACCTCTATTTCAATAAATATCAATATTTATTGATTTGCTTTTCAGATGAAAAAAAATAAATAAATAAATATACTAAGTTTCATCCATGTTTTATGACTCCATTCTGTTTTTTATGAATTTTTTTATAATTTTTAATTTAAGATTACAATACTGAAATATAGTCTTAAATATAAAAAAAAAAAAATGCATTTAAAATTCCTGAAATATTTAAATTGTATGTTATTTTAATTACTGCATTATTTTTTGTAAAAAATGCATATTATGAAATGTATTCTATAAAAGCTTTTCTATTTAAAAAAAAAAATCTATCTATATTTTTGAGTATATAAATATTTTATTTATTTAAATTTATATAATTCATCAAATTGTTTGTATTTTTGTGTTTATTTATTTTATATATATATGCATATATTCTGTTTTAAAAAATATCTTAAGTGTAAGATTAAAAGTGAAAAGTCTGTCCCTGACTTTTGTCAAATTAATTTTTTTTTCTTGCCCAAAAGATTACCAACTCATATAATAAAATTATTTTAATTTTTTTCTGTTTCAGAGGTAAATTAGAAATTGCTGCCAAAGAATGTAACACTTTAAAAAGAGAAAAACAAGATCTTTTTACGCAAGTTGAGAGATTTAAAAAAGAAAACCAACTTTTTAATGGAAATGAGGAATTCATTGATGATAAGAAGGAAGATGTTTCTATATAGGAGGTCAAAACAAAGAAAGAGTTATTCCAGAACGAGATGTGGGTCCAGGAGACAAAGTAACTGATCTTGAAAATGTTTTTATTACTAATTCTTTGCCCAAATCTACAAAAAGATGATAATGCAGATGATGAAAATATTGAAGTCTCCTCAACTGTTGTTGAAGTATCAGACTGTGCTCATACAAATCCAGATTTGCAATTCTTGGATAAATTTCTCAAACAAGACTCTAAAGACACCATTGCCATTAATACCATTCCATCAGTGAATGAAAAAAAGTGTCTAGGATCTAAATCGAAGCATTGAAGATTTCAATGTTCCTGTGCAAGAAATAACAGAGCAGAAAGTAGCTATGTTACAATTGCGTTTAGATGAAGCATCAAAAACTATTATTGCTGAAAGACAGTAAATATTTTTCCTTATTGTATGCTTATAAGTTTCTGTAATGGATTTATAGAAGTTCCATTATAAATATATTTTATAAATTTTAAAATTTAGAAATCGAAATACTTCTTTATTAACTAATTATTAAATCTTTATTAACTAATATAAATAACACATTGAGTGCTTTAACTATAACTTCATTTATAATTGAATTTTATAACATTAGCAATTTTAGTTATAATGTAAGTATGTGGAATAAAAAAAAAAATATAAGGATTTACCTAATTTCTTTTTGTGTATGGCACAAATATGGACTAATTTTTCATAAGCTTTTCCGAAGGCATTTTTAACTCTTGCTCATACATCTGATAAAAAATTGTTGTATGACAATTTTAAATAGTTTTAAATTTACAATTAATTTTAGGTTACTTAATTTTGTTTTCAAATGTTATCTACATTTATATCACTTCTGATTTTAAAAATTTTTTTATTTTAATTTTCTGATTTAAATTAAAATTTCGTAATTTTTAGAAAACAGTTTTATATGTTCATATATGAACAACCAAGCATCTTTTATATTTAGATTGTATATTAGTTGTTTAATCATTAGCATTATTATGAAGAATTTTTATAAATATTTTTGTTATAGAGAAAAGAACCAGTTGATGAAGAGTATGGATAAGATGCAGTCAGAATACAATCAGCTTCGAATCAAGTATGAAGGCGTGAAGAAATCAAAACAGGATATCATGAAAGAAGCAAGTCTTGTTTCTATTAATATTTATAGAGTATTTTATTTAGTTGATGTACGATATTTTGCATGCATATTAAAATATTTTAACTCACATAGTGTTCTATGGACATTTTCTCGAATTATGTAAGGAATTTTGTTGATATGATGAAATCTAATAACTTGAACTATTGATTTCAGGAGGTTGTCATATTTCTCCACTCTCTTTTCATTATTTGTGAGCTAAGTCATCACAAACCGTAATACTTTCCTTCTTATTTCTTTAGATAGTTCCCATTTTAAACAATGCATGCAGAAATGTTCTATTATCAGAATTCTTTAAAATTCTATTAACACAATTAATAACTTCAATTGCTAAATTTGATTATGTAAAATTTTTTAGCTAAGTCAAATCAAAAGCAGAACATCAAGATGAAATAGACAATATGAGGTTGGATTTAGAGGATGAGGCTAATAGTAGAAGTAATTTAGATCAGAGAGTTGCAGAACTTCGCTCCGAGGTAAATTGAAACATTAATATTTTCCTTTCTAATTTTGCATATTTTAAAGAGTACTTATATATAGTGTGCGTGCGTGCGTGCGTGCGTAGTAGCATGGAAGCTGCAATAGTAAACCAAGTGGGGTTTTCAGTAAATTTGAAAGGCATGTCTTTTAATAATAATTAAGATATTTGAAGAATGAAGAATTAGAAAACAACTTGGAAAACCTTGTCCGCTAAGTGGGAAAATTTAAAGGGGTTTTTATTATCAGAGTGAAGAAAATTATATACATATCTCTAAAAGTGATGTGCTTAATATCTTGCAGGAACAATTAACTTATTATATAGCAGTTACAAGTGGCTGTTGTAGAAAATGCAGAACTAAGATTAACAGTGATTAGTGTAGCAACTGAATTTGTTAGTTCTAAGTCAGGAATTCCAGGATGAGCAACATCAGTGTTATTATATATATATATGTATAAGTATAATAAAAAAATAGTAAGTTTATAATATTTTTATAAAGGCATTTTTATAAAAATATTTTATGCTTACACCTTTATCATAATTTAAAAATACATAGTAAAAATAACATTGAATATTGAACTAATGCAATAATCTATATTCAGGATCTGAAGGTTTTTTGTATTTTATTAATAAATATTTTTTTACTTTAAAATTAAAAATCTGTATATGACTTTTATATAAATTTAATTCAGACATTTTACATATAATTTAACAAAATTTTATTTTTATTTTATAATTTCTGTAAGCTTGATTCCTTTATTATTCAATATTTTCTGATGAAATTTGTAAATAATAGATCATTGTGTTTGCTAATATTTAGTAAGTTAATTTTATTTTTAAGCAGTTTTAGCATTTAAATTATTTCTCATTATTATTATTACTATTATTTATTAAAAATCTAACTTAGTATTTAAAAACTAGCAGAAAAGGGATACACAAATCTTGCTAAGAAGGAATACGAGATAAAAAGTAAATTAAAAAGAATTGTTAGACGAAAAATCACTTTAACTTCATAAAAGAAAATAAATTTAGAGAGAAAATTCTAGCTGATTTGGAAAATTTTGATGCTGTGTTTAATGTATAATAAGAAGTTTAAAATCAATTTATGAAATGTGTTAATTTTTTCTTTGCTAGTTATTCGATTAAACTTTCTTTTAGTTGGAGAGACTTCAGAGTGAAAATGCTGCTGAATGGGGAAGAAGAGAAAGACTGGAAACCGAAAAGCTAGCTTTAGAAAGAGAAAATAAGAAATTGCGTACTCAGATTGAAGACTTGAATGAAAGAATGGAGAGAAAAACAAAACAAATGACATTAGCTTCTGATTCTGATGTTAAAGCTCTCCAGATTGAATTGCACGAAAAAATAAAGTAAAATTTTTTTTATTTAGTTGCTTTTAATTTTACTTAAGTTTTTATCATTTTCAGAATATTGCATGAAAAGGTTCAAATAATTTAAAATTTTATGTATTGGAAATTATTATTCATTTTAATGTGTTATTTAATTAATATACTGAGAAAATTGTGGCAGATTAATCATTTGCTGTAAATTTACAGCCATCCAAGGGACAATACAATACAATACTTTTACTTTTATAGGAATAGGAATTTACATTTATAGAAATGTACAATACTTTTTTGTAGGAATTTTTATAAAAAATAAAATGGAATAATTAAGAAAAATATGCATCTTATTGGAAATGTCAGTATCCATTGATAGGAAAAGTGATATTGGCTTACAAAATAATCAATATTGCTATATTACTAGATATTATTTGAATTAAATAATTCTAGTAATTGTTATAGTGATCTTCTCAGAAAATAATACAAATATCATGAATTTTGTAGTTGTTACTTTGCAAACTTAATTTCCCTTAGAATAAATTTTGTAGTATTACGACATCAAGGGTTTTGCAACATCTTGATAAACATATTCTTCAAATTATTAAGCTACTCTGAAAAAATGTTTATTATAGTTTATTTGTATATATTCCGACTTTTAGAAAACATAATATTTCTCAGCATTAATTAAATTTAAAATTAATCTAATAATATTTACTGTTACAACAATTTTTTTTCTTCGTGTATCAGGAATTAGCTGACTTAAAACATGCACATACAAAATTGAAAAAGGTTTTACAAGATAAATCAACCGAGTTAGCTCATGCTCTTCGTCGTTCTGAGCAGTATGAAGCTGAAGTAAAGAAGCTTAGAGGAAGGATAGAAGAACTGAAAAAGGAGCTGGCATCTGCTGAAGATGAAGTAAAACAGTTTTCCTTTTTAGTGGTTTACATTATTTCACTTTTTATATGTTAGAAAAATTATTCACAATATTTTCTTTCTTATTTTTCTTACAAAAATGCATTTCTTTACAATTTATTTTGTAACTTTTAGAATTATTTAATAAGGAAAATACATTTTTAGCTATCTATTTTTAAAAAATACTATTTTCTCACAAGAAGAGCATGAATACTTTCATAAAATTGAAAATAAATAAATGTGTTATTTATTTACAATAGTAATATTGGTGTTTGTTATTAAAACAAATAATATTTCTCATTATTTTTATTTCTGCAATTTATACTTTTTTTTATTTACATCCTAACGAGAGGTCACAAACTGTTCATCGCCGATTTAAATAAAATTTATGCTATGAAAAGCATATTAACTGCCCAAAATGGTAAGAGTCATCTTTCAATAATTTCAAAGAAAGTTATGTTTGAAAATTTTAAATGCTTTTAAAGTACTCTGACAAATTTCATAGGATAATAATTAACATTATGAATTAGCATTCCAAATGTTTGCAAATACTGTCCTCCACATTTTTTCTTCTTTTCTTCCTTATTTTAATTTTCTACATTGCACTCGTATCTACTCGCACTACATTTCTACATTGCAATGTATCAAAATTAATAAGTATGTTCTATTGAAACATACACATACGTATGTACATTTATCTATTGTGTGACAATGCATTTTTTTAAATATAATCCTTTTGTTGTTGTCAAATGTCAGTTTTTTCGAATATATATTCTTTTTTTGCAAAATTATGTTCTAATGGAGCAGTTGAACATAAGAAATGGGAAAACGTATTTTTGTGATTACAGGAAAAGAAAATACATATTATGTTCAACATATCAGGTTCTGAATTTATGATTAAGTAAAATTATATAAAATCATATTAATTATCTGATTATGAAGTATCATAAATAGAAAAAAATATTGCTAGGCCGTGTTGGTATCCATAGTAAAAATAGGAAAACCAATGGTATCTAGAACACTTTATAAATGATGTATTAATATATTAACAGAGAGTTTTTAACACATTTACTGAGAAACACATTTATGAAAATTGCTCACTTTGTTCTTCTTTTTCACTGAAAATACAGGCTTATCAACTTTATCATTTGACTTTTTATGTATCTTTTTTTTTTTTTCTAATGCAGCTGACAAATACTTAGACTGTGATCTTTTATGCCATAAGGGCTGCACCGACGTTAACTCACGTAGCACCACCCAAGGGGTGCATGTAACTTTAAGTTAAGCTATGAACGCGGAGTAACAATGCCCCCCGAACTCTCTATGATCCTATTAGACCGGAACCTACAGTTTAAAGTAGATTTTGAACCACTACAAACATCCATGGCAACTCTGGGACTCAAACCGAAACCTGTGGTACCAAGCGCCAGTTCACTAGCTACTCGGCCATCAGGCCCCTTATTTATGTATCTTAACACATTTTTTTCTCCTATTCCCATTCTTGCAACTTTAGTTTGTCATTTCTACAATTCTTTTACAAAAGAATTTTTATTTCAAGCAGAATTTTAATGGAGTTTTCTATTCTGGTAGAATATTCTGTATCCATTCTAAATACGTTTCTGTTCTTGTAGAATGTTATTGTTTAATTCCAGTTGCTACAATAATAAATATTTCAACAGAAACTCTTGTCTATATATAAAAAGAAAACAAAGTTATGTAACAAGAAAAAGTTAATTTTAAACAAGGCTTTCCATAAAGTAAAATAAAAATGAGTGTAAGTAAAAGAAGAAAATATCTAAAACTATGTCTCTTATGAAAAAATACTTATTAATTTATGCAATTTTTCTGTCTTACTTGTAATGAATGTTATGTAAGAAATTAAAAAAAAAAATAATAAAAAAATTCACTAAGAAAGATAGAACTTGCAACTTTTGAATGTCAAACATTAACTACTGCATGCTGGTCAATAAAGGACATTAATAGTATAAAAGTGTTTAAAATTTTCAAAACTCAATTAACTGGAGTGGTGGGTTGTACATATTGTATAAATTTTAATACAACTGGTGATTGCTAGTTCATGAGCACTCCTGTATCTTTATTTCACTTTTAATTTTTTTTTTTTTTTTTGTGTCTGTAGGTGGAAAGTAAAACTATTATTTCTACACCTATTTTTATATGCTATGTTCTAAGCTTTTAAATAATTTTAAAATTTGAAATGGATAAATTCTACTTTTTAGTTACTTCTCAGATACAAAATTATCTTTTGTCTAAGCTACTTAATCTCCTGCTATAGTTTTATAGATATATTTATTTTTATAATTTCCTTGTGTTTCACTTTCAGGTCGATGCAGCCACAAATAACATTAGAAAACTTCAAAGAACAAATGATGAACTACAAGAGCAAGTTGAAAGTTTACAAGTTCAAGTTGAACATTTGCAATCTAGGTATTTTTTTCATCAATCAAATGCTAATATACTAATTCTTATCTATATACTGACTAAATTGGGATTCTAAATTCTTTTCTTCTCTGATGTAATTTTCTGTTTTTCTTTTTTTCTTATGGCTTTGGTTCTCTCTCTAGCAAAGAGAAGGATTCATCTACGATTTCTGTGGTTAGTACTAACTATTCTTTTATTCTGAATAATTTTTATAAATTTATTTTCCCATACTGTTTCAAAAAAATTTTATATTCTTTTAAAATTTTCATTTATCCTAATTATACTCACCTTATCTTACAATCAAATGTGGGTTAAAATAATAAAAGTATGCTTCTCATAACTTATAGTATTATAGTAATTGATAAATAAAAAATAAAATTAATTATATAACTGAAACATTTTCTAGAAGTTTTTTTTTTTTTTTTGTAAGTAAAATAATAAATGTTTATGCAACGTAGTTTTACTCATGCTTCTTTACCTTTTTGGCATAACATATACGGAGTGAATAAAAAAAAAACTTTCTCTATATACAAACCATATAGCTATTCTACCATTCGCAGAAACTGAACAAAATTTTTTTTTAAGGTGTTTTGAGGTTCAAGGATCATATGAAAAAAACAGCAGGACAAGGTTAACACATAAGGATCATATGAAAAACAGCAGTTAAACTCTAACAGTTACTGTTACAGTGACAAAATTTCAAATGGAATTATCCTCTCTTTTATTGAAATGTGATCTCCATAGGGAAAAATTATAGTGTTGGAATGGTATCTGTAGCACAAAAATCGTCGGTGATAGACAGACTAAGAAGAAACGAGAAACAACTGTGGAACTCACCAGAATGCTGCTCTGATCTCAGTCTACTAAAACTCCCTTGAAAGGAGAAGAAGAGAACAAGGTATGCAGATTTACTGGTTCAGTGTAAGATACCATCATGATTGATGTTGTCACTAAGTGAAAGAAAAGGCACTGCAAATGCTACGTGTATCTTGCGCCCTGAACAAAATGCTGCTTACAGGGAAACAACAAGGGGAAATTGTAAAAATTATTACTTGAATGGACAAAAAGCCACAGATACATTGTATGTCTATCGCAGAAACCACAAGCCATCCCGAGGCCCGTATTCTGCAACAACTGTACAGGACTTATACACAAATTTGAAGATACTGATTGCACATGTGATCAATCTCAGCTTCGATGGCCTTCCATTCCTGTTGAGACTATTACAGAAGTCCATGAGACAATAAAAGAAGTTCGTCTTGTGGACTTCTGTAATGGTCTCAACACAGGAAATGGAAAGGCCATCAGCGAATTGATCACATGTTAAATCGGCATGTCTCAGAACGTGCTCAGCCTGTACAGTGTGCATCTGGGCCTCGGCTATTCGATGAATTTCTTCTGTCTATCTGTCAACTTTATCCATTCAATGAGCCACCTGGCTTTCCCCATTATTTCCTATGTGGCGCATTTTGTTCGAGAACTTGCCTCTGCAGTGCCTGCTCACTTGACAGCATCAATCATGATATCTTGCACTGAACCAGTAAATCTCCATGCCTGAATACTGCGGCTTCTCCTTCAGGGACACCTGGAACTGAGATCAGGCTTACAGCTCCAGTGGTGATTCCACAGTCTGACTCTTCATTCCAACTCTTAGTCTGTCTATCTCGGCATTACAGCCAACTGCAAATTATTATTGCTGATTACCATATGATCAAAACCTGTGAGGAGGATATTCATTTGTAATACTTCTGGCTGTGGCTGTTGGGGCGGCTGCTGTTTTCATATGATCTTGTGTGTTAGCGTCCTGCTTGTTTTCATATGATCTGTTTATCAAGCCTGCCAAACAAAATTGCTGTTCAGTGATCTCTGCATTCGTAGGAATCACTTTCTCTGTCAGTTCTGTTATCATGAAGTTTTTTATTATATATCTTATATACTTTGCTCAATCACATTACGTTATAAGCCACTGTCTTCATACAAAAAAAAAACTCTGAAAATGTTTCGGTCTCGTTTATTCTTATTTTTTATTTATCAGTATAATGCTATAAGTTATGAAATATATCAGCCTGACCCACATTTGATGAATAGGTATTTAATTAGGACAAATGAAAAGGCACAAGAATATAAAAATTTTGAGTAGTATGAAACTAATTTATAAAAGTATTCAGAATAAAAAAGAATGTGGTACTAACCACACAGAGAAGTGATGGAATCGCTTCTCTTTGAGAAGAACCAAAGCCACTCAAGAAAAAGAAAACAAGAAAATTATCAGAAAGAAAGAATTTAGGAAATCCCAATCGTATAGATAAGAATTGTATGTCAACATTTGATTGATGAAAAAAATACACAGATTACAAATGTTCCAACTTGAACTTGTGGCTTTCTTGTGGTTATCATTGTTCTTTGGTACTGTGTTGTTGTGCATGTTTCCACAAAATTGTACTGAGAAATTATAGAAATAAATATCTATAAGGCTATGGCAAATAAGTAGCAGACAAAAGATAATTTTAATCTGAGAAACAACTAAAAAATCAGTTTATCCATTTCAAATTTTTAAAGGTATTTAAAAGCTGGAGGCTGTATATAAGTGGAATCAGACTGGTTTACTCCCGCCCTGAACCTGAAAAAGGTGAGAGTGTGGAGCCAGGCCAGCTTTAGCAGTCACCGAACCCGTAATAAGAACTATACGTATGTACAACCCACCCTCCGAACCAGTAAATTTTGAAAAGTACAAACACTTTTATACTATTAATGTCGCTTTATTCGGCATGTGTTCAAGACGCAGTTATATAACAACTGGTGAGTACAATATTATTTTTTTTATTTCTTGCATAACGATGCATTACAATGAACAGAAAACTGCATAGAATTGTAAGTATTTTCATAAAGAACATAGTTTTAGATATTTTCTTTCTTTTGCACTTACCTTCATTTTTAACCACATACTGAAACTTCCTTGTTTAAAATAACTTTTTCTTGTTACATAACTTTTTGTTTTCTTTGCTATGAAGTTTCTGTTGGCTCTCTGACAGCGGCTGGAATTAAGTGGCAGCATTCTACAGGGCTGAAGGCTCAGCCTGGATACGAAATATTCTACCAAAGAAATAAAAACTCCATTAAAATTCTGCTTGTAAAGACTAACATTAAAAAATTGTAAATATTGAAACTAAATTGCAAAAGTGAATGAAGAAAAAAATAGTTAGAAACATCAGGGCCTGATGGCTCAGAAGTAACACTATTGCAGTTTTGAAGTTTCAGTCTGGAGTTCACCATGGGTCTTTTGCAGTGTTCTCTGCCTCGACTTGTGGGTTCCAGTCTAACAGAATCATGAAAAGTTCTGAGGAGGCACATCTCCTCAGCGTTACATAATACTGCTTAAAGTACATGCACCCAGCAGTGAGCCTTCGTGAGATTGCGTGGTGCACAACTCATATGTAAGACTATGCAGTCTATGTTGTCAGCTCACGTAGAAAAAGACACATAAAAAGTCGAAATCGATAAAGTTGATAAACCTCTTATTTCAGTGAAAAAAAGAAGAGCAAGATGGCGATTTCATAAATGTGTTCTATCAGTAAATAATGTAAGCTTCTCTGATGTATATTGGCTCATCATTTTAGTGTTCTGTGCAATTATTCTATTTTACTATGGATCTGCTACAGCCTGTCAGCACACCTTTGTGATTAACTGTGGTCAGGCTGTGTATGATTTTATATAATTTTGCGATGCGTAAATTCAGAACCTGATATGTTGGAACACTAATATATATTTTCTTTTCTGTATCACTGCAAAAATCTGTTTTCATTTCTTCCATGTTCAACTGCTCCATTAAACTGTATTTTACGAAGTATATATTCAGAAAAACTGACATTGTGCTTCATTAAGGATTATATTAAAAAAACATTATCTAACAGATCAGTACATAAATATGTGTATGTTTCAATAAGTATACTAGTAATTTTGATACATTTAGCATACAATCTCAAAATACTGATGCGGCGAAATCAAATTTCATGTAATTAAAATAAGGAAGAAATCATGGAGTTATCTTCTGTGTTGAATGTAATTCATAATGTTATTAATCATCTATGGCTTGTCGAAATACTAGCGTTTAAACACTCAAACATAACTCTTTAGTATGAGAAATACTTTTCATTTTGAGCAGTTAATATAACTTTTTCATAACATAAACTGTTCAAATAGGCGAATGTCAGTTCAACATTTCTCTCGTTGAATAACAAATGTAAAAGTATAGTAGAGTAAAGCAATATTATTTGTTCGTAACGAGCACCAATATTACTATTGTGAAATATGCACGGCTATTATTTTCATTTACCTGAAAGTAATAATCTTTCTTTCTTGTGAAATGTATTTTTAAAAATAGACAGCTAAAAAATATCTATTTTTCCTTAGTAAATAATTCTAAAAATTACAGAAATAATTAATAATGCATTTTTGTAATAAGAAGAAAATGTGTGAACTCTTCCTACAACATATCAAAAGTGAGTAATGTGGAAACCCTTAAAGGAAAACATTTTGAAGCATCAGCGGATGCCAACACCACGTCAGTTCTTCTATCCTTCCTCTAAGCTCAACACTCAGCTTCTCTGCTCAGCTATCTTGTAAACACCCTTTCAGTATGTGCATGTTTTGATCAGCAATTCTGATAAGAAGAAAAAAGAAGTATTGTAACAGTAAATATTAGTTGATTTTGAGGCAGTGGCTCTTTGAAATATTGCTGTTTTCCCCAAAAGTCGAGATATATACAAAATAAAAGCTATGACAAACATTTTCAGACAACAATATTTGAGAGAATCATGTTTATCAGGATGTTGCATAGACACACTGATGTCAGCAATACTGCGAAAACTGATCTAGAAAATTAAAGTTTGCACAAAGTACACAACTTACAATTGCATGATCGACTGTCATTATTTTCCTAACGAGGAAAGATCCACTATAACAATTACTAGAATTATTTAATTCAAATAATATCTATAAATATAGCTTAGTAATTGATTTTTGTAAACAATATCACTTTCCTATCAATGGATACTGACGTCCAATAAGATGCATATTTTCTTAATTATTCCATTTTATTTTTTATAAAAATTCCACAAAAAGTATTGTGCACATTTCTATAAGTGTAGAGTTTCTATTCCTATACAGTAGTATGTATGTGACCTTAGCTATCCCTTGGACTGGCTGTAAAGCTTTACAGCAGATGATCGATCTCTTACAATTTTCTCAGTATACCAATTAAATAACACATTAAAATGAATAATAATTTCCAATACATAAAATTTTTAGGTCGTTTGAACCTTTTCATGCAATATTCTGAAAATGATAAAACTTAAGTAAAATTAAAAGCAACTAAATAAAAAGAAAATTTTACTTTATTTTTTAGTGCAATTCAATCTGAGAGCTTTAACATCAGAATCAGAAGCTAATGTCATTTGTTTGTTTTTCTCTCCATTCTTTCATTCAAGTCTTCAATCTGAGTACGCAATTTCTTATTTTCTCTTTCTAAAGCTAGCTTTTCGGTTTCAGTCTTTTCTCTTCTTCCCCATTCAGCGGCATTTTCACTCTGAAAGTCTCTCCAACTAAAAGAAAGTTTAATCGAATAACAGCAAAAAAATTAACACATTTCATAAATTGATTTTAAGCTTTTCTTATTATACATTAAACACAGCATCAAAATTTTCCAAATCCTAAATTTTCTCTCTAAACTTATTTTCTTTTATGAAGTTAAAGTGATTTTCGTCTAATAATTCTTTTAATTTACTTTTTATCTCAGTGTTCCTTCTTAGCAAGATTTGTGTCCCTTTCTGCTAGTTTTTAAATACTAAGTTAGATTTTTAATAAATAATAGTAATATGTAAGAAATAATTTAAATGCTAAAACTCCTTAAAAAAAAATTAACTTACTAAATATTAGCAAACACAATGATCTATTATTTACAAATTTCATCAGAAAATATTGAATAATAGAAGGAATCAAGCTTACAGAAATTATAAAATAAAAATAAGAATTTTGTTAGAATTATATGTAAAATGTCTGATTAAATTTATATAAAAGTCTTATACAGATTTAATTTTAAGAGTAAAATATTTATTAATAAATACTAATCCTTTGATCATTGCTAGAATCTAAGTCTTACTTAAAAATATTTATAAAAAAAAAAAAAAAAAAACAATATTGCAGTTGAATTTTGTCTGTATTAAAATAAAACAAAAACACCTTCAGATATAGATTATTTGCATTAGTTCAAATATTACAATGTTCAATTTTATTCAAAAAAATTAATTTGTATACAATACTACTATGCATTTTTAGAATTATGATAAAAGGTGTAAGCATAAAATATTTTTGTAAAAAATGCCTTTATAAAAATATTATAAACCTATTTTAGTATACTATATCATATATGTACACCCTGATAGTAACATCACTGGATTCCTGACTTAGAACTAACAAAGTTCAGTTGCTACACTGGATCACTGTTAATCTTAGTTCTGCATTTTTCTACAACAGCCACTTGCTGCTGCTATATAATAAGTTAATTGTTCATGCAAGATATTAAGCAGTCACTTTTGAGAATATGTACTATCAATTTTTTCTTCACTCTGGTAATAAAGCCACTCTAAATTTTTCCCACTTAGCGGACAAGGTTTTCAAGCTGCTTTTCTAATTCTTCAAAATGTATCTTAATTATTATTGAAAGACATGCCTTTCAGATTTACTGAAACACTTGGTTTACTATTGCAGCTTCCATGCTCTACATATACATTTACATACATACATACACACACACACACACACACACCATATATATATAAGTGCTCTTTAAAGAATGTTTCAGAAATAGAGGGGAGAATATTAATGTTTCAATTTACCTCGGAGCGAAGTTCTGCAACTCTCTGATCTAAATTACTTCTACTGTCAGCTCTCATCCTCTAAATCCAACCTCATATTGTCTATTTCATCTTGATGTTCTGCTTTGATTTGACTTAGCTAAAAATTTTACATAATCAAATTTAGCAATTGAAGTTAGTGGTGTGTTAATAGGAATTTTAAAGAATTCTGATAATGAGAGACATTTCTGCATGCATTGTTTAAAATGAGACTATCTCAAAAAAATAAGAAGATATTACGGTTTGTGATGACTTAGCTCACAAATAATGAAAGAGTGGAGAAATATGACAACCTCCCGTAGATCAATAGTTCAAGTTATCAGGTTTCATCATATCAACAATAAATTCCTTACATAATTAGAGAAAATGTCCATAGAACACTATGTGAGTTAAACATACTTTTTAATATGCATGCAAAAGTGCTCGTACATCAACTAAATAAAATACTCTATAAATATTAATGAAACAAGACTTGCTTCTTTTCATGATATCCTGTTTGATTTCTTCACGTCTTCATACTTGATTTAGAGAAGCTGATTGTATTCTGACTGCATCTTATCCATACTCTTCATCAACTGGTTCTTTTCTCTATAACAAAAATATTTATAAAAATTCTTCATAATAATGCTAATGATTAAACAATAATATACAATCTAAATATAAAAAAGATGCTTGTTTGTTCATATATGAACATATAAAACTGTTTTCTAAATTACGAAATTTTAATTTAAATCAGAGAAAATTAAAATAAAAAAAATTTTATCAGAAGTGATATAAATGTAGATAACATTTGAAAACAAATTAAGAAATGAAAAACACAAAATTAATTGTAAATTTAAAACTATTTAAAATTGTCATACAACAATTTTTATCAGATGTATGAGCAAAAGTTAAAAATGCCTTCCGGAGAAAGAAGCATGAAAAATTAGCCCATATTTGTGCCATACACAAAAAGAAATTAGGTAAATCCTTATATTTTTTTTATTCCACATACTTACATTATTATAACTAAAATTGCTAATGTTATAAAATTCAATTATAAATGAAGTTATAGTTAAAGCACTCAATGTGTTATTTATATTAGTTAATAAAGATTTAATAATTAGTTAATAAAGAAGTATTTCGATTTCTAAATTTTAAAATTTATAAAATATATTTATAATGGAACTTCTATAAATCCATTACAGAAACTTATAAGCATACAATAAGGAAAAATATTTACTGTCTTTCAGCAATAATAGTTTTTGATGCTTCATCTAAACGCAATTGTAACATAGCTACTTTCTGCTCTGTTATTTCTTGCACAGGAACATTAAAATCTTCAATGCTTCGATTTAGGATCCTAGACACTTTTTTTTCATTCACTGATGGAATGGTATTAATGGCAATGGTGTCTTTAGAGTCTTGTTTGAGAAATTTATCCAAGAATTGCAAATCTGGATTTGTATGAGCACAGTCTGATACTTCAACAACAGTTGAGGAGACTTCAATATTTTCATCATCTGCATTATCATCTTTTGTAGATTTGGGCAAAGAATTAGTAATAAAAACATTTTCAAGATCAGTTACTTTGTCTCCTGGACCCACATCTCGTTCTGGAATAACTCTTTCTTTGTTTTGACCTCCTATAGGAAACATCTTCCTTCTTATCATCAATGAATTCCTCATTTCCATTAAAAAGTTGGTTTTCTTTTTAAATCTCTCAACTTGCGTAAAAGATCTTGTTTTCTCTTTTAAAGTGTTACATTCTTTGGCAGCAATTTCTAATTTACCTCTGAAACAGAAAAATTAAAAATAATTTTATTATATGAGTTGGTAATTCTTTTGGGCAAGAAAAAATTAATTTGACAAAAAGTCAGGGACAGACTTTTCACTTTTTTAATCTTACACTTAAGATATTTTTAAAACAGAATATATACATATATATATAAAATAAATAAACACAAAAAAATACAAACAATTTGATGAATTATATAAATTTAAATAAATAAAATATTTATATACTCAAAAATATAGATAGATTTTTTTTTTTAAAATAGAAAAAGCTTTTATAGAATACATTTCCTAATATGCATTTTTTACAAAAAATAATGCAGTAATTAAAAATAACATACAATTTAAATATTTCAGGAATTTTAAATGCATTTTTTTATATTTAAGAATATATTTCAGTATTGTAATCTTAAATTAAAAAATTATAAAAAAAAATTCATAAAAAACAGAATGGAGTCATAAAACATGGATGAAACTTAGTATATTTATTTATTTTTCATCTGAAAAGCAAAAATCAATAAATATTGATATTTATTGAAATAGAGGTAACAGTGGTCTTTGAAAACATTACCACAAAATACACAAAAATACCATACTTGTAAAATAATCAAAAGATTTTCATCCAAATATCCTGAATCATTTAAAATTATGAATCATCATTGTTAGTCATTCATTTTTTTCTTGGTAATATTCATCCATGTAACCTATTACACATGATTTGAAATGCATAATAAAAAAGTATTATTAAATATACTTTTTATTAATCTGCTTTCAGTAATTTTGCTTTACTTTTTTCTATTTATTCAATTCCTACTATTAGTTCACACTCTCCCTATATATATCCTGTTCAAATTTTTAATCATTCATAAAATACTTTTTTTATTCTCAAGTTCAAATACATTTTTTGAACTTGTAGTGGATGACACTTGATGTTAATACAGTTTTTTTTCAAATATTAATTCATGAATTAAATTTAATGAATTAATTTTAGTTTTTTTAGATTTAAGTTGCATGTATCTAATAATAGATGGCACCAGATGCAAGAGGAAAATTTCAACTTTATTTGTAAAGGACTTATCTGCAATAAAGTGAAAAAAAAAGTAGAATTGTCTTTTTTTTATATATTACTTGTTTTTTATAAGCAAATGGTTCTTTCAAATCAAATATTTCCTTAATAAACATTAAATCAAAAACAAGAGTAACCCTCATTGCAAAAGCAAGCACTAAATATTATAAAATACATAAATTTCCCCAGTGAGTCCCAATAAAATAAACGTATTCCACATTAAACGCTTACCTGAGCACTCGAGTCTCTTCCCTTGCTTTATTCCTCTCTGTCCTCACCTTGCTCCACTTCTCCCTCCAGTTGGCAGTGCAGTCTGACCACCAGCGCATAGTCTTCTCCATCTGAGCCGCCCTCGCGCGGCCTCCTCCAGCTCCCGCATCCGTAACTCCTCCTTGGCATCCCACTCAGGGTCATAACTGCGGTGATGATGATGGTGGGATGACAGGGAGTGCTGCGAGCATCACTGGGATGGTCCGACCACTGGGACAAGCTATTGCTCACAGGTCGCTTTGCTGATGAACCAGAATGGGACATTGTATTCCCTAGTGATAAAGCCTGGAATAAAAATAATTGGTACTTTTCAGTTGTCAAGCTAACTTCTTGGTAAATATAATAATCAGAAAATCATCCCCAAAATTTATGAGACTTTTCACTGTGAACAAGTAAACAAATGTTTTAAATTATACAATTGTAGAAATGAAATGAAAAACAGATGAAAGTTTATTTATAAGAAGAAAAAAAACATTAGCCACAGCAGTGGAAATTGGATAATATTTTCTTATTTTTCAGGCATACACAAGCTATGAACTAAAAGATGCTGGGCATAAACATTTTATTGCACCCATTGCTAGAGTTATGTCCAGAATTCAAATATCATATATTAACTTTTGAGAAGTTTTGGGATATTGCAGATTGTCTTAATAGTAGAAAATTCCTACTTGATACTCAAAATTGAAATAATTTTTAGAATTCTTAAAAGAAATTAATAATTTTAAGACTGTTATTAAGGGTTAATTTTGTCATATTATTTATCTAGCTTTACAGTTTGATTTCTTTTCAATATTTTTTTTTTTCTATTCTTTAACATTATAGATAATTTTTTATTTTATTTAAATTATTGAAAAATTTTAATGTATTCTAAAATAGTAGTTTACTATTTGATTATGTGACTAAAGATCCTGCGATTTTATAACAGGCGTTATTTTATATTTGGTGGAAAAAAAGGTTAACAAAAAAGTATAAATCATTTATATTCATATTGATGCTATTATTATTTATATTGTTACATTTACATTCTTTTTTTTTTTTTTTTTTTTTTTTTTTGTCTTGACAAGCCAGTATGCGCCACGATGTTTTTTTTTTAACATATTTAATTCATTAACTAATAAAAGAATCTTCAATTAGTTATTCTGTCAGCTTTGAAAATTAATATCAATGCAGTCAATCATCTATCTATGTTTTAATCTTCATTAGATTTAGCTCTATTGACTTGTGATTAAATGTTAAGGAGATCATATTAATAATAATACATAAATAAGTCCAGTAAGTGTGATTATTTTTTAAAATTTTTACATATCATAACATTGATTTTTAAAAAAAAAATAGTATATACAATTTACAATTGCATTGTTTATGCAATAATAAGCACCAAGCTTACAGCAACAAAACTATTCTTCACAGTCCTTCTTAAAAAATGACTAATTAATATGGATAGCAAAATTGCAGAGGCATTAGTGATATAATAAACATTTTACTTAAAAAAAAAAAAAAAATAGCTATCCACTAATGGATCTTTACTTTGCACTAAATGTAAATGATGTGAAATCATAGCCATCAACAAAATAAGTCAGAATTTGAGAGAAATTCTCAGGTCTATTTGCACATATTTTGTCTAAAAACCCCCAATTAATCTACAGCATAATTATTTCAAAATTTGTTTTATATTATAGAAATTTAAAATCTCAAGAATTATGATAATATTTCTTGATAGTGTTGCAGAAAAATTCTAATAAGAAATTTTTTAAAAATAATTAGTCGTATTTATTAAAAACTAATTATAATGCAAAGTTTGACAGATGAAATCAATGCAAAATTTTGTTAACACACAAATAAATTTCTCTTCATCTTAATTAATTGTAATTATTATTTTCAATATTTATTGTATCTATATTCTTGATTTTATTGAATTCAAAAATTAAATAGTTAAATTAGATTAAAATCAAAGGTTATTATATTTATTAGAAAATAATGTAAATATCTAAACATAATATAAGAAATATTATAAGTGGACAATTAAATAGGAAATAATCATAATAATTTAATAAAATCACTTCAATCATATTCAAAAGAAATATAAACAACTAAAATTTTCAATTACCTCAAAATACTAGAAAAAAAGTTTTATAATCAGGTAGCTACACAAATATTTTGAAGCAATAGTTTCCAAAACCACATTTTGGGCATTTATTATGACGATTTGTGTAGTATTCAGTCGATATATCCCTCATAAATGAGAAAAATATCCGTAAACTAAACAAACAAGAAACAAAACAAATGTCAAAATAAACTCGTTTTCACGTAAACTAAGTCTTCAATTCAGTTCGTTTCAATTTGTCATGTGTTTTGACTCTTGGCAGCTATATTCATTTCATTTCACAGTTTAGGTTTAGTTAAAAATAAATGTGACTAATAAAAAAAGGAGGCTGTCATTGTAGGAATTTTTAAACGATTTCAAAAAAAGATAATTTAAAAAGCTGAAACAATTATACTTTCACAAAATTTCTAACAGAAAATTGGTACCATTCAATAGAAATTTAGATATATTTACCCCAAAAGATATATATTTTACATCTTTCTTCAATCGACAACGTATCACTTTAAATTACTTCACATTTTGTGACATTAAATAACAATTAATCAAATATTGAAAAATTTAATTAGCAGTTGCGAAAAATAGTCTTTAAACAAAAGTAACTTACAATTTATGAATAAAGGGATTATTTTAATAAGTAAATTTTTGTTGTAATACCCATCTTTTGTCAATCGAAAAAATATGTGAGTACAATTATCCTTTCGAAAAATCTTTAAAAACAGAAAACGACCTCTCTTTAGGAAAAGGCACATTTAAAGGAAAGGAAGGGATTAAATTTTTTTTAATTTCCTTACACCCTAAAATTAATTCTTTTGGGTTGTAAAAAAGGAATCCTCTTTTCATCTACATAAAAGTGAAAAGGCTTCAATTTTGTCCCTTACACGCCAAAATAGGTGCTTTGTGTTTATTAAAAAGGAACCTTTCAGGAGCTTCTTTTCCATTTTGTGTGAAGTAAATGGGAAATGAGGAGTCCATCATCGGGATGCCATAGAAAGGACGGATGGAGAAGTTTAAGATATTTATTCAAATGATGCTTTTGTAGCTAGAAAAGTAATGAAAGGCAAAGCAGGCTCATGTGGAGATGCATTTGATGGAGACAAAACCATTTCAGGCTTCCAACAGATCTTGGAAGATATCGTATAATTGGTTATGGAATAACTTGACACACTCGCCTTAAATGTTAAAAATGGATGAGGATCCAAGTATTTTTGAAAGGTATTTCTGGTGAGGCATGTCGATGGAGAGGTGTGGGAGATGGCAAAGCATATACTTTCTGTTGATACGTCTTGTGATTATTTAAAAGACATCATGACAGTTAGAGTTGGTTACTTGTCCGCTGACATGATATCTAGACCAACCAATGTCTTTTGAACGGTGAATATTATATAGAGCCCTCCATTAGGTAAGACCTGATGGCCGAGTGGCTAGCGCTCTAGCACACGGTGTAACAGGTTTCGAGTTCGAGTCCCGGTGGTGCCATGTATATTTGTAGTGGTTCGGAATCCACTTTAAACAGTAAGTCCCGGCCTAATATGACTGTAAAGCGTTGGGTGTAGGGCTGACAACCCTACTCCGTTAAAAGAATGCATTTTCTGTCTAGAAATGTGGCCGTAGGCGGATGGCATTGGCTCACCATGAGGCTGTTGAGCCACTGACGAGAATGAGGACTCCATCAGGTAGACATCGCAGGTATGAGGTTGTGGGACATACCAATCATAGAGATCTACTCATATTGCCTGAAACTGAGTCGAACTAAACTGAGTTCAGCTTTACATTCGAAACTAACTTTTCTGGTAACTCGTAGAAGATGATAGAAATTTCTCCAATTTAATATATGTGTACTGTACCTTTTGTACCTCTGTATATGCCCAAAAAATAACTTGGACTTGATGCGGCACATGTTATCGTTAATCATAAATGGAAATAGTTTGAATTTTTCAAATGTCAATGGACCTAATGATTAATTTCTTGTATACTTTTCCTCACTGGATGGCACTAAAATTTTAAAAATTTAATTTTTGGGAGTCCAGTTACAATTGATTCATATTGTCTAGAGGTTTTTGCATTCTTGATCCAAGAGGGATCAATTATCTATGAAGAATAGTTGCATACATAACGATAATGAAGGTAATCCCACCATTTTGCCACTCCAGATTTCCTAATGCATCCGTATTTTTCGAATACTGGATATCAATCACACAATAAGACACTTTAGAATCACTTTTAGAACACTTTGTATATCCATTGCGAGAAAGAGAAAAACGTGGATGAGCTATATAAAAAGAAATGAGAAATCAGAGAATAAGTAATAAGTATAATGCAGAATTGTTAGTTTTTAGTATACAAATGATTAAAGTAGGAAGAAAATTAATAAGAATTATAAAAATACGTAAAACTGAATAATTAAAAGAGAGATGAAAAATTGGAAATCAATGAAATGGATGAATGAATAAAAATATTAAGAATTTTTAGAAGGTTTTAGATTCATCGTAGGGCCTGAATGGCCGAGTGGCTAGCGCTCTGGCGCTCGGTACCACAAGTTTCGGGTTCGAGTCCAGGTGGTGCCATGGTTGTTTGTAGTGGTTCGGAATCCACTTTAAACCGTAGATCCCGGTCCTAATAGGATCGTAGAGCGTTGCGGGGGCATTGTTACTCCGCGTCCGTGGATTATCTTCAAGTTACACGCGCCCCCTGGCTAATGCAAAGTGAGTACGTCTGTGCAGCGCTTGCCTTAAGGCATGCAAGACCAAGCTGTCTAAGTGTTTGCCAGCTGCATTAGAACAAAAAAAAAAGATTCATCGTCCATTTTGTTGTAGAGCATGGGTACATGTATTTCCCCTCTTTGTGAGCGAAGAATAATTGTGATATAATTAAGCTATTATCATGATTTCCCAGTCACAGGAAAAAATTTCTAACAAGTTTCAAGATATGACTTTTTATAATATTGATCTTAAGGTCGTTATGCAAACTTCGTTGCGCAAGAACCAAGGAGTCCCAAATTTATTTTGAAAGATTTGAATTTTATTAGTTTTAAAAGCAACTTGCCAGATAGGCTTGGTTTGTCGCTCTACGGTCATCTTGTGCACACTTTAGGTTAAACAGACCGAGACATATGGTTTAAAGTGGATTCCAAACCACTAATATACAACCATGGCACAGCCAGGACTCGAACCCGAAACCTGTAGCACAGAGCGCCAGAGCGCTACCACTCTGCCATTCAGCCCCTTAGCCTGATAGGTGCAGCATAGGCTAGTATTAGCCGGATGATTTGCTTGTAGAGTATTTATGACAGAGATGAATTTTTGACTATTAGGAGGATGCTCAGGTGTAGTTTGTTCCAATTTTTGTTTTCAATATAATGAAAGGTAAGTTTTTTTTTATCAAAGACAAGACCGGGATATTTTACTTCATTTACCCATTAATCGGCAAGAAGAGGGAAGAAAGCAACATTTATAGCGTCAGAATCATATGGGCAAAACTGAGACTCGGAGAAGCTTTGGCAAACTTCAAAAAAAAGAAATGCAAACTTGGCGAAATACGATAATAGGAATGCAATCACGTGGCAAACAAGCCATGCTTATAGAAAAGAATGCCCTTAGCTGTTGAGAGAATTCATTAGACGCACAGAGAAAAGAACTAACCATGAAAATAGTTTTAGAAATAACTCCTGCTCAACGTAAACCATTGGTATTCTTATGGCATTCTTTTCTCACTGTTTTATTCCAAAACATTTTTGATCTGATGCTGATTCGCTTCCATTTTAGAGATTTTTTCATGTCTTCTTCGTCCACTTCTCGCCATGTGTTGTTCTAGAACTTGTATGGCTAATTGTTACACTTTTATCTCAATAAGTACATGAGGCATGTGACTTGTTTCCATCTGCACGACAGAAATATTCAGATCAGTAAGATATTAATAAGTTGTCAGATCAGTCGTACCAATGAGGGCCATATGCTGTTCAGGCGTCCATAGATATACTGGGTGTAAATAGTCCCACAAAAGTATCAAAAAGTGAAAAGTATTCGGTTGAGTGGAGACAGAATCCACCCACACTTGGATCAAATTTTTTTACGACTGTAGTTGCTCAAGGACTATAATTTCTCCTATGAGGGGATAACGGGTTCATAATCCATCTGAAGAGCCATTTTTGAGGGAATATCCAAGTTGAAAAGAGCTGTGGATTTGTAATACTAGAACAAAAATGTTATATAAGTATGAAAAAAAAAAAGAAAAAAAAAAAAGTCGAGGGAAAAAAAAAAAATTAAACACGCACTGCAGCAGGAACAGAAAAAAAAATTTCCCCTCGAACAAGAAACTTGGCACGACTAAATTTAATTACTAAAAATGCAATTGTTATATTATTTTGCTCTATTAAGAATATTAATAATATTCTTTGGTTAATAATCAGAGCATAAATATTGTAGTTAATGATATTTTAATGAAAGCCACGTCATGTGTAACGTAACTAATTTTTTTAAAATCAAATGCTCTAAACGAAATGGTCAATGTAAGAATGTCTGAAAACATGTTGCCACTACAAAAATGTATACGAAATTATTATATTCCCTCTGTCCCATAATAATAGCTACCAAGAGAATATTTAAATTCGAATATTTGGTGAATACATTAGTTATAGTTTAGCTATAATTTTTAGTGAATTATGTTGTAAAGTAAAATAAAGCGTATAATCCAAATCAATGCTTTATGACATCAATTATTTGTTTTGACATATCTTTCAATTTTTAGGTTAACCTAATTTTTTACGAATTACAACTATTTTCCTAATTTCATTAGGTGTTCGAAAACAATTAATTTATTTATGTTGAATATCAACATATTGTAAAAATAAGATGAAAAACAGAGAGTTTTCAAGCTAAGATCAATTCATGATGTCTCAAAAGAAAAACGGACAGTTGTAGAAATGTGCAATTACCTTAGCTGCAAAACAATTTAAGTGTAACAGAATGACCCTATCAGGAATTTGGAAGTAATTGTCAGGGTGTATTTTATGTTAATAGTGATTCTTTAAAAAAAAACAAAATTATAGACGTAAATGCAAAGGTTATTGAGAAAATCTTAAGACATTTTCTTTTTTAGCAGAAGAGGTACAATAACATCTGCCATTGAAGTTCCCAAACTGCCTTCTCCGAATTTTGGAAAAAAGATATTCCATAAAACGAAGAAATTCATATCCATTTTAAGCTTACGCATAAAGGAAAAGCAAAGCTTCTCAGATAAGAGATCCTGCCTAAAAGTTTAAAATGCAGTAATGGATTTATTGCAAAAACCAGAAACTATCTGAACATTCAAAATAAAAATTAGTAGTAATATTTTTCATTTATTGTTTAACTTAATAATGCTTGACTCGTGGTTTAATGATAATTTGCATCGCTGGTGAGCATTAAGGCTACTACCACTACACCACACCACACCACATCAGTGTGCCTAGAGCTGAGTTGCGCCTTTACAATTTGGAAATGAAGGGAGTGAGAAGCTTATTAGGCCCTGTAACGTTGTACGGTCATATGAGACCGGGACCTACGGCTTAAAATGGATTCGAACCACAACAAATATCCATGGCACCTCCGGGTTCGAACCCGAAATCTGTGGTACCGAGCACCAGAGAGCTAGCCACTCAGCCATCAGGTACCGAGCATTAGGGCCGAGGTTCAATCCGTTGGCGGCTTTGTTGTAGACTCTGCTTTAAAGAGGAAGAGACTCGATGGAGTTTGTGACGTTCAGCATCGTGCCACGTTAGTCAGACTTCTTGGTGGGAGTTTTCCGGTTTTTCCCATGTGATACGTAACTGTGGTGTAGTTGCTCCTAAAACGACCTCTTTCAACGTCACGGAGCCAAGTCAGACTTCTAGCTACTGATGCTTCATTACAACAGAAGCTGCCTCTTTACCTCCATCCATGAAAAAGACTACTCATGGGATGTCCGTCCCGCGATACCGGACACAGACATTGAGGATGAGTCACAGCACAACAACAACGAGTTAAAGTTCACTCCATAAGGTGAATCGATGACAAATGTCTAGGTTCTGTGGTAACAAGTTAAATATTTAGTTGTTTTAGCTTGCCGTGTTGTGCAGAAAATAATCTATTGAAGAGTTTGTCCGCTGGACGACAGGACTGAGACACCACACAGCGTTTATACATTGAGTGGGAGAAAATGCGGAAATCTGATGAGAGGCCACAAAAACTCCGTTTAGTCAATCTGATTTTCAAAGCAGCATTCAACTCAAAATGTAAGAGAAAATAAAATAACATTCAAAAGAGCTATGAACATCAAATAAGAATTCATTTCATCATCTCAGTGTATTTTCATTACTATACTTTGCATTTAATATAAATGAACTTCGTGACATTAGATTCTTAATTTCATCACTAATTTAATTCTTTTCTATGCAATTCAAGAATATTTCTTTTTCGTTAAATTTTATGAAATTCATTTTAAAATGATACATTATATTTAATTAATTTTGCATTGTTAATAGTACTATTAATTGAAATAAATAGCATTTAATTATTTTTTACAATTGAAATAAGTAGCATTTAGCTATTTTTGCATTATTAATAGAAATAAATAATGTTTTCTTTAGAAATTAAATTATAAAAACCATGAAAAAACAAACAAACTTGTAAAGGCTTTGTAATTTTACGATGCATTTAGGCAATTTATTCGTTTTAACTTCCAGTTTTATAATTAAATAAATATTTTTTTTTCCAACGGCAGATTATGAACAGTTACAGCAAAAAAAAGAACAACGAAAAAAAAAACATACAACAACAACAAAATAATATAACAAAACATGCTGAAACAGAGTTCATTAATCTAACAATAATGCCAAGTTGCAGATCTTTTAGCCACTAATAAGTGTTACCAGGTGCACCACGGGGAGGTAGATCTTCTGCGCACCCTAATTAAATAAATATGATCATGCTAATTTTATTTGTTAAAAAAATATATAATTATTGAATGAATTGTGTGACCGATATACAAATAAAAAATAATTTGTATTATGATCACTAGATGGCAATTTGCTAAACAAGAGTAATGTAACTGGAAGTTAGATAACTAAATAAATATTATTATACCGATTATATAAAAAAAACAAACTTAGTCGTTAAAAGGGAAATGATTATTGATGAGCAGTATGATCGAAATGCAAAATGAATAGAAAATAGTTCGCTTAATAATCACTAGATGGCAGTTTGGTAAGCAAGAAATGAATCATTCCGTTTTGGGAGGGAATATTCATTCATTCCGTTTACATTCAACTCATGTGAAGTCTGAAAACTTAGCGATAGTAACGCAATTATTTAGTATTCATATTTCGTAATGAATACTCATTCTACTCTTAATCAAGTGAATTATCTACATCATTTTTGTTACATTAGTGTTTTATTTTGTGAAGGCATTACATAAAATAGTATTTTTGTAAAAAATATATTTATTAAAATCTAAATATTCTATTTTTCCGAGTTAAAATGATTCACTCTTTAAATGTATAGTGCCTTATCATAATGAGTGCTTTATGTTTGTTTAAGTAGAAATATTCCGAGTACACAAATTAATCAAGATGCCTTGTTATTAAGAATGAGTAGCTACATTTGAAAGGAAAGAGCTTCTAAAAAGTTAAATCTAGAAATTAAACAGAAAGAGGATGAAGGAAGAATGGGAAATGGAATGAACAAGGTGAGTTAATGACTATGTAAATTTGTTAATTAGTGCGATTGTTAACTATTAATTAAATATTAATTTTATTCTGAAAGTGCTTTTAAAACGAATTTTTTTGTTGGTTTTTTTTTTTTTTAGAATTCTAATCTTTTATTTATTTTTTATTTTTATTATTTTTTTATATATAATTTAGTAATATTCTGATTTACACGAATTCGGAGTTACGTTAAAATAGTTTATTCAGAATGTGCTTTTAAAACGAATTTTTTTGTTGGGTTTTTTTATTTAAATTCTAATGTTTAATTAATTTATATATATATATATAATTTAGTATTATTCTGACTTACACGAATTCGGAGTTTTACGGTTCTTGGATTTTTTTAGTTTGCCCCACTGCCGACCGTTAATTTCAGTATTTTGCTTGTTTAATTATCCTGACAATTTTGTTTTACTTTTAATTTTGCACCTACTGATTGCAATAGTGTGACCATAGAAACCCTCTCTAAATTCTATACATTTATTTAATCTATGAGTTGCGAATCATTTAAGCATAAAAAAAAAACCATTTTAAACTACATTAACCAGACCCATACTTAATGTTGATTTTTACCACAATTCTCAACCAGTGTTCTGTTTAATCTTTGATTTTATCAATAATTTTTTTTATTTATCTCTTTCAATTTCTTTTCTTTTATTTGACTTATAAATCTCATCTTTTCTAGTAAGTTTGGATTGCAAAAAAACCATCAATTATATACCAAATCAAACCGTCAATATCCGTTTTTTTCTTTTTTTCAGTTATAAATTTTTTTCATGAGGGTAAAGAGAATTTTAGAATTTTGTTGCGGAAATAGCCTGTCTTCAAAATAATTGTTAAAGATTTTTAGAGTGTGGAAAATGATAGAGATTGGCTGTATGAAGAACCGCAATTAAATATTTTCTTTTAAACTGATATTTTTGTTATTCTTGTACCTACTTAAACAAATATTTATAAACACAGTTGTACCCCAATTTAAACAAAACTTGCTTCTATTTATATACAAAGTTCTACACCGAGTTAAACAAAATTTAAATGTATTTATTACAAAGTTGTGCCCCTATTTTAAACCAAATGTATACAGATTTATATGCAAAGTTATAAAAATTTATTTGAATTTTTGTAAAATTTAAACAAAATTTATATGAATTCTTTGTAAAATTGTACTTCGACTTTCAAACCCATCTTTAATGTAACTTCAGCGTATTGCTGTATTTTATGCTGTCTATAATTATATAGAAAAAAAAAAAAAAAAGAACTTCTCAACATCAGAAAAATATAAGAAAAATATATAGAAAAAGAAAAACAGAGAAAAGAAAGCGAAGACGAAACAAAAATATGGAAATAGAAAACAAAATGGAACAAAAAATAGAAAAAAAAATATGTCATCAACATCAAAAGATTAGTGAAAAAAAAAATTAATGAATTCGTTTCACTGTTTCTTAAGAAAAAAAGTTTGTAAAAATGGCATCAAAAATGATTTTTGCAAAATTTAATTAAACTTAACAAATAATATTGTATATAAAACATGCTTTTAACTAAAAATAATTTGTCGTCGATGCAATGTTTTAAAATTATACATTCATTTACTTTTGATATTATTAAACAATTTAATCCTTTTCTGCTAATTTTTTTCATGAACATAAGGTTTAAATTTCGCTGTTAAGCTTAAAATTTGCTGACAAATTTACAGGGATAGTCTATCATGAAAGAACTTACAACAAACATAAAATAGTGAAATTATTAGTACAAATTAATATTAAAAAATTATACTATTGATAGATTTTTCGGTGTTGATGACAGAAATAAATGTTTCCAAATGCCAGTCACTTCAGACTTTAGCCATTCCTCAATATAATGTCAGAGATATAAAAGATTCAAAAATGCACTGTAGATATTCGGATCTGCTACAGTGCATCGCTTGTGCCATCATATTTGTGAGCGACCATCATCGGGGGATATTTGCAATCTTCGTCTCTTCCTACTAAACCTGAAATCCAGATATTCCACCCTACAATTTATGAGACCCTACAAGCAAGGAATCTTTCTGTTCAGCATAATTTGTTATGTTTCAAACCAAACACCTTTAATGCAATCTAGTAAACCGCTCTCTCTGATGATAGGGAAAGGGGAAAAAAAAAAAATGGAAGGATGAATTTTCAATTGTATTGTAAATTATAATTAAATAAATAATTTTTCTTTTATTTTCTTAAATAAAATAATATTGATATTTTAAAACTTAAGAAGTATATAAAATTAAAAATGTACTAAAATATTTTTTCGTCACTATCCTTATTGGTAAGTTTTCATCAATTCACAATTGTGATATTAAAAAAAAAAGGAAAAAATGCCGACTTCCTTGTTGAAGCATTTCTATTCACTAATTGCATGTTATAGAAACTGAACCGGTAAAAAAAACAAAAAAAAAATAAACTATTCATTGCATCGAATTCAGAAAAACTGGTTTGTTGCTCAAATAATGACTCCAAAAATATATATATTCTGTTAGGTTGGAAACAAAGTAATTTTGGTTTTCGCTATTTAAGTTCATAATAAAAACTGAACGTATTTTCTTGCCAGCTCAATCAATGTAAAATTATGGGATTACGATGATGCCTATAGGGTTTACACCATTGCACATAAAAAACTTAAAATATTTATTTATTTATTGTATACTACTATGAAATTGAATTTTTTTCTCTTAATGTCCTACATCAGTATGTGGTGTATAACAAAAATTACGAAGAGCGATGTTTTATTTTAAGAATAAATTGAATACCGATGTAGAACATTAAGAGAAAAATGAAATCTCACAATAGTATAAAATAAATAAATAAATATTCTGCCAGAATTTTTTTGTGTATTATTCTAATGTATCGATATATTTTACATTAAAATTAATTGAAAATGAATAAATTGTCGAGGGAAGTATAAAATATCAACATGCGCAAATATGAGATAGCCCATTTGAAATTCAATATCTATGATATTTATAAACATTGGCCGAGTTGAAAATAGCACCTTATTTCTGAAAATAGTCTTGGATAGTGGTCCTTGGCTTAATTAATATATCTTTCGTAGTAATTATACGATTTCCTTGATATATAATCCAGTGCAAAGATTCTGTAATTAGAATGGATAAATTACAGTAGCAGTATATTAAAAAAATATGATATTTAGAAATTGTTATCTGAACAACTAGTATTGTAATAAAAAGACAGTCATAAATGCATGTTTATAGTGCGGGAATCCGTTGTAACTTTACAATAAAGTGACCATAACTTCTGTGGGCTAAAATTAACGGCAACTACCCACAGCTACTTTGTTGACGTAAGTTTAAAATGTGACGTGCTTTAGTCTTATTCCAAAAAATTCGTTAAAAATCTTTGTTGGTTAATGTCTCAGATATAAAACTTATGTGAGCATAGGAAAATGAAAAAAAAAAAAAAAAATAATAATAATATGCTGCATCGAGTAACTACAAAAGTATTTATTTCGTACTTTTAGTTTTTTCAAATCTACTTTGATCATAATATAGCGGATATTTAACATAAGCAATACGTAA